>WOVY01000483.1:0-173557 GCA_013436015.1 Rhipicephalus annulatus | reverse complement strand
TTTATTAAAAAGCAAATACCGAACTCAAATTCAATAGTAAATTATTAGCCAAGGCTATTTATATTTTTTGATTCACCCACGAAAATTGTTCTCACAACAGCCACGACTTTTCTATGCCTTATAACTATGAACAGCTTTCAACTTTATTGCATTGTCTGCCAGGCCCCACAGGTATTCATGACTGACAATTCGAGTGCTGAGAAGGCCGCCCTACAGCAGACATGGCCGTCAGCAAGGCAGCTTTTGTGCCATTTTCATGTGGCACAAGCGGAGTGGCGCTGGCTGACATCTCACAACTCTGTCGACAAAGACCAGAGGAGACGATTCATGTCTGCCTTCAACTGGCAAGTTTTTTTGCAATCTAGTTGTAACTCTAGCTCTAAGATACGAGGTGCATTCGTTGCATCTGCACTTAGTGAACAAATTCACAATGGTCTGCTATTTTAGCATTCGTTTCATGTTTCCAAGATGATGGCGCTGGCGTAGCAGCATAGGTGCATAAAAAGCACAGCTGTCCTGCAAGGCTAGTGCATGAATTACCTTCACTTCCTCGCGATATAATTGAAGTGTATGCCGCACAAGATTCCTAATCTGCAGATGAAAACGCAGACAGTATTTGTGTCCATTTAATCACATTTAAAAAGTACACCAGTAAACGTCTGGTGGGTTCAATGATTTCGAATGCCATAAAATGAGGCTTGTACAAATATTCAAATGCTTTGAATATTTAAATGAATAATGCAGTAATCAAATTTGATTTGAATCAAAGTTAAATTGCTGAAATTTTTGAATTATTAAAAACGAACAAAATAGGTGTATATTAGTCCACACATAACACTCTGTAAAGGTGGTTTCTTGGCAGTGGAGGGATGCTAAACCATGAAAGCAGTTACCCAAGCACATTAGACCAGATTTAAAAAGTGGTTTCACTGCAATGAATTGGTGCTAAGCCGTGAAAACACGTAATCAAGAGAAATTCGCACTGCAGCAAAGCCCCCACTTCAAGGTTTTAATAAAGAATTACAATGACATTGATACTGCTTTTTTGTTGTTTTCAGTTTAAAAGCTCGTTACACAAATTTATATGCTCCAAGTAAAAAAAAAATTGAAACGCAGCATATTTTACTGGCTATTACTTGGACTGCACCAAAAGCCGAATGCTGCTACAATTCGAAGTTGTTGCCACTTCCTTTGATGAAAAAAAAAAAGTGGCCTTTGCATAGGCCCTGTTTCAATTTTTAAAGATCTGTGCAAGTTTGTTTGGCCATGACAAATATGCCCCTTTTTGTTTATATTATGCAATATATATACTATTACAATTGAATTAGATATTATTCGACCAAAATCACTATTCGCTTCGAATTCACTTCGACCTAAATTCCCTATTCGCACAAGCGTACAGAAAATGTCAGCAGCATCAACTTTTATGGACCACCGCTTGGCAATTCGTAGAGCAGACCGCGGCAATCAATTTCCAGATTACAGCGCTGCGCACCGTGCACAGCCTCCATTTAGAAAAACAATTCCCGCGCTCCTTTCCTACACCTGACCAATCCTTCTTTCATGAGCAGTGACACAAATTCGCCGATCAGCGACTTGACGAAGCACGCAGCTCATCGATTGGGTTAAACCAGTCACGACGGCAGGCTACGCTTTTTCCTCCCTTTGAAATAGAAGGGTGGCGAGACCGCACGAAAATTTGAAACTAGCTGAAACCAATGTTCTAACCCCTGTGAATTCCTTAATAAAGTATTTGCAAAATCCTTGAGGAGGCAGCATGTTCACGGAGCAAAGGTGCAGATATTTTTTATTTTGGTCCTTGGGGGTTGTTTACTGGCCTTTTGAACTGGGGCAAGCATGTGGCAGACCACAAAGTGACTTCAATGCAGACAGTGAAGCATGAATCTGTATTATGGTGCAGTTTAAAAAAAGCGAAAATATCCAAATACGAGCACCTCATTGAAAAATTTCCTGCTATCTGCAGGTCATGTATGCAGACACAGCAGAAAAACTTGAAGCTGCCATTGCCGAAGTTAAGGCCCTACAACACGATGCCTTCGTGTCTAGAGTTCTGACATTCTTGCGCCGACAAGAAGAGTGGGTGCAGCTCTACCGTTTGGACGTGTTGACAAGGGGCCACAACACCAACAATTTTGCGGAGGCAACCATACGCGTGCTCAAAGACATTATCCTGAACAGAGTCGAAGCATTCAATGCAGTCGCACTCGTAGACTCTGTGGCTCTGGTGTGGGAGAAATACTTTGAAAGCCGTATCCTCCGCCACGCCTACAGCCGTGTTGCAGCCCATCAACTACTGTACAAGCGGCTGCTGTCGAGAATGCCGAAAGATGCAGCCGAGGCCATCCAAGTGGTAGGCCAGGGACAGTACATTGTGCCTAGTGCGACCCACCCCAGCTCCAGTTATGAGGTCTATGCTGACATAGGACTATGTACATGTCTCTTTGGTAAACAAGGTGCATTTTGTAAGCACCAGGCTTTGGTGCAGAAAAAGTACGGAGGACTGTTTCCGAATGCTCCGGCACTGAGTACTGACGACCGGTACCAACTGGGACAGCTGGCCCTGGGCGAGAAGTGTCCCCCCAGGATATTTTTCGAACCCTTCCAAGAGGAGGAGCCCAGCCGTAGCTCCAGAACCACGGCAGGTACCAGTGCCCAGCAGAAGGAGCCAGACGAACTCCAAGCATTGCAAGGCACCAGCACGCAAGAGGCCACACACCTCGCACCTGTACCGTCGGTGCCTGATGCAGCCCAACTTGCCCAGGTAGGACAAGCCCCTTGAAAGGGCCCTGAAGTACTTTTCAATTAAACATAGGGAATGCTACTGAACAGTAGTCAAGGCTTCTTTTATTCCTGTAAGCATATTATTGTGCTCTACCGCACTCACGAATTTACAATTCATATTGGTGGATGTCATCATTCTGAGGGCGATTTCAAGATTTCAACACTATTGGTGTCGTATTGTTCCATGTTTGGAACTACAGGTCACCAATTGTTGGTATTAGCAGCACTTCCACTAACAGAATAGTCAAAACAGGTGACAGGAAAACCTTGACTTAAATTGACTCCTCAGCTTGAACTTTATTCTCGAGCTGTTGTCTGCAGTTAAAGAGGAGCAAAATAAATGTGCAGTTCTTGTTGGTGTGCTGTACACTTGAAGTATATTTCTTTCATCACTTTTGGTGCAGGCCCAAGAACATGCATACGAGTTCCTGGAGGTCCACTTGCGGCGTGTGCATTCTATGAATGCACACAATCCAGCTTACCTTGATATTGTGAAGGGCCTTGCAGAGGAGCTTGCTCGTGTTCAGAACAGCAGCGATGGGACAGGACTGATGCTGGCATTCAAGGCTACCGCTGCAGCAAGACGTCGCCGGGCCCGTCACATAAGGGTGCAACCGACCAGCACTGCTAGGCGTAGGCCAGGGCTTACAAGGGGGTCCAAGAGGGTCCCTACAGGGCGCCCAGCAGTTGAGCCAGCTGCCAAGAGAGCAAAGAAGAGGCCCCATTCTTTGAGCCACAGCATAGAGAAAAATGTGCCTGGTGCAAGGCTGCACTGAATGGCAGCTGCCTCACACCAACTGGGCTCACGACAGTTCTAGGCACAGAGCCAACTTGGTTTCAAACATCATTTCTACGGTTTTACGTGGCGAAACGATGATATGATTGTGAAGCACACCGCAGTGGGCGACTGATGATATGTGGGGTTTAACGTCCCAAAACCACCATATGATTGTGAGAGACGCCGTAGTGGAAAGCTCCGGAAATTTCGACCACCTGGGGTTCTCTAACGGGCTCCCAAATCTGGGCACACTGGCCTACACCATTTCCACCTCCATCGAAAATGTAGTCACCACAGCCGGGATTCAATGCCACGACCTGCGGGTCAGCGGTTAAGTATTTTAGCCAGTAGACCACCGCGACGGGGCCCACAGTGGGTGACTTCGGATCAAATTGGGCCATGTGGGATTCTTTAAAGTGAACCTAAATCTATGCGAAGGAGCAGCTCATCGCCACCGCTGCACTTGATGCTTCATCTTTGATTGAACCAAAGCGAGAACGACTCCTCGCATTAGCTGTAATATCATAACCTTACAATTGGTCACCTTAGCCACAGGCAGAAGCATTTGGCTCTGCACTATTACCTCAGTATCATGCATACAGCCTTGTCAAAGCTGATGTTAAAGAATGGTGCCCACTAATCCCACTAGTCTCTTGGATCCACCAGGTGTGGCCCTCACAAGTCACAATCAGATACTCATCAATGTTGTGCAGTAACATTGTGCCATTCCACCATGAGCGACTTTTGTTTCGCCTTACCGTCAGGAGTAACGAGCTCTTCAATTGCGTTTTTGAGTGGCGGTGGGGTTAATGTCCAAACCACGACACTGACAGTATAGTTATGTGCCGCTTACTTAGAAACCGAAGAAGTTAAAAGACTAGGTGGTGCCTGTCCTGGCCATCGTGGTTGTTTTCAACCGCAGTATTGTTACTATGAATATTGTAAATACACTCGTTTTCTGTCATCTCCCCGTAACATCTTAGGTGGAGGTGCTGGACACATCAGGAGCACACAACGGAACTTCGCAGCGGGCGTATTCTTGGACAGTCCATCATGCCGGCAGACAATTCTGCTGATCCAGCCCCCGCTATGCCGAATGCACCCAGTCACATTGTCGTGACCCACCTCCGAGGCCCAGGCCCCTTCTGCAGGACTGATAACAGTCAGGTGGAGAAGTGGCTGGCCAACTAAGAGTGCAGCAGCAAGACCAATCGCTGGGATTCGACTTTGATGCTTGCAAACGTCAGGTACTACCTCAGGGGTAGGGCCAACGTGTGGTTCGACACACACGAGGAGAATTTAAACCTACGTAACAAAAAAAAGACGTATATAAACAAAAAAAATGAAACACCTTTTTGGAAAGCCCATTGCATGCCAAGAGAAAGAACTCTCGTGCCGTGCCCAAACCTCAAAGGAGCTGCACATGGTTACATACAAGATGTCTTAGCCTTGTGCGGGCAAGTTGATAGCCAAATGGCCGAAGCCAACAGTCACCCACATTAATGAAGGCATCGCTCACGACGCCCTTCACTTGCTCGTGTACAAAGACTGCTCCACCATTTACGACATTATCAGGGAGTGCTGAAGTTTCGAAGAAGCAAAAAGCCGACATGTTACGCAGCAATTTGTTCAGCTCCCTACCACTGCTGCCACGTCGTCGTGCAAAGACGTCTAGATCCAGCCGCCGCCCTGTACCAAAAACTTCCTGCGTCTCGTGCGGCGTAATATCGAGGCAGCAACTCCATCTGCTCCCCAGACTAATTCTCACGAGGAGGCCCGCCCGACAGTGTCATTAATTCAGGCCGCCGTGCGCGAAGAACTGGCGAATGCAGGCATCCAGCCTGTATGTGCCCAAAGTCGTTCTACGTCAGCCCTGCTCCATACTACCAGCCACAACTGACTTATTCCGGGTACCATGATTCGAACCAGTGGCGCACGCGAGAAGACGGGTCGATATGCTTCAACTGCAATGGCGCCGGTCACATTTCCCTCTATTGTCGCTATCGTCGGCCATCGTCTCCTCGTGCACCATGCCGTCCAGACGACACTTCATCCTCCCCTTTGCACGCCAATCCACTGAACACTAATGCCCGAACATCAACCCCACATTATGAGCCGTCGCCGTCTCCCCAGACCCAACGACTTTCTCGGTTGCTTATGTCCCGTCGCTCCCCCTCACCGTCCTTCCTCGGGAAAACAGACCAGTGCAGCTCCCGGAAGGTGATGCGGCCTTGACTGATCGACTCGGAAATCCTCTGTTAACTCTGGCATCTCGACAAAAGCTTACGGATGTAGATGTAGAGGGCATGCCTGTTTCAGCACTCATCCACACAAGGGCTCAATAATCATTGATGAGTGCTCACCTTTCTCGTCGTCTTCGTAAAGTCGTTACACGCGCCTCATCACCTGTTGTTCGCGAAGCCAATAGCCGTACACCTACCGTCCTTCGAATGTGCTTTGCGCATGTGAGCTTCGATGACCACAACACCTCAGTTCTCTTTGCTGTTCTGGACGTTGCTCCTTGGACGTTCTACTGACGCGAAGATTAGTTTTGCCTCACTATCTTGTGACTGTTTCTGCGAACAACTTTTGCACACCTGTCCTGAACTTTGGACGCTGCGCACAACTGCTTCCTGAAGGTATCTCGCTGGGCACAATATCACCTTTAGACGCAAACAACCCTGTTGCTCTGGCCATTGATGCCCCACAGTCGCCTCCAGGCAGCCCTGCTGCTGGCCCAACACCTGATGACACATTCGAAAACATGATTGCCTGCCCGAACCCTGATCCTTATAAAAGCCAGGACCTACACCTTTCGTAGGAGACATACCGCAACTTTTGATTTCGCTTCACCCAAACTTGGACAAACATATCTAGTGAGGCATCGAATCGACAACGCGGACACAACACCCATTCATCGACACCCTTAGCATGTCTCCGCGACCGATCGCAGCGTCATTCAAACGGAAGTTGATGAAATACTCTCTAAGGACATCATGGAGCCATTTTCGAGCCCTTGAGCGTCGCCCATAGTATTTGTAAAAAACAAAGACAACACCTGGCAGTTCTGCGTCGACTGCCGGCATTTCACCAGCACTTCAACAAAATCAAAAAATACTTCTGCCTATTGCTGCAAATAGACGACGCCATTGATTCCCTTTTGGTGCACGGTACTTTTCTTCCATCGACCTTCGTTTGGGCTATTGACAAATAGCTGTCGATGAAAATGATTGGAAGTTAAGTCATGCCCTTTGGGTTGTGTAATGCGCCAGCAACATTTTGAGCGTGTGATGGACTCTCTACAGAGGGGGTTTCAAGTGGTCCACATGCCTCTCTGCTGCCTGGACAATATCGTAGTTTTCTCCCCTTACATTCATTAGTCACCTGCAAAACTTGTCGGCCATATTGCAAGTCTTTCACATTGCTGATCTTCAACTCAACTCTTCAAAATGCTGCTTTTTGCGCCTGGAGATCGCCGTGCTTGGCCATCTTGTTGACGCTGCAAGTAAACGAGCTGATCCAGCAAAAATATGCGCCGTCATCAACTTCCCTATTACAAGTTCTTCCAAAGAGGTTCGCTCGTTTTTTTTGGCTCGTGCTTCATCCAATGTGCTTCAAAAAATAAAAAAAAACCTTTTTGGAAAGTCCGTTGCACGCCAACATAACGAACTTTCGTGCCGTGCCCGAACCTCAACGGAGCCGTACATGGTTTACATACAAGGTGTCTTAGTCTTGTGTAACATATACGTCGTAACACGAGGCAGCTGGCTGTTCGCCTTTATTTTATTTGACTGAAATCCAATGTTGCCTATGGACACCAATGATGCCTCCTTCAACATGCCCACCCACTGAATACGCTCAATAAGCTATAGCCCATGCCGACCATACACGTCAACTTGTGTGCGTTCGGCTAACCGACTCACAAGCGGGCCAACGATTTCGTTATGAGAGCAGTCATATAAACACTCACTTGCCTCCAGGATTCCTGTGCTGTGGTCTCCAGCACGCTGTATTGGGCTTTTTACAAAGCTACTGTTCCCGCCATCCGAACCGTACCCTATGCACTGCCAAGTGACCGTCGTGACATAAGAAATTGAATTGTCTTTGTCCTCGTTGACTCAACCCCGTACCAACATCGTTTACGTTGTACGTCTGAAGCCATGTCATACACCGGGCTGCCGCAACGCACATGTATAATAACCACCTCTATACCGTCTTTCTCTGACTGCACCGAGTCGGTGCCTTCACCGCCGGAGGGTAACGTTATGTGCCGCTCACATAGAGAGGACGAAAAAGTGAAGGACTAGGTGGTGCCTGCTCTCGCTATCGCAGTTGTTTTTACCCGCATTACTGTGACTGTATATATTGTAAACATACCTGTTTTCAGTCATCTACCAGTAACAATATCATTTATGAAACACCCGTTGGGGCACAGACATATTTTCGGAGAAGGTTTTTGGGCTATGATTCTATTTCGTGCCTTACAAGGTTTTACAGCGAAATACTGAAGTACCCTATGAGGTTCTCCCAGAAGGCACCTCAAGAAACTGCTATTAGCTTCCAGAAAGTGTAGTCGGGCGCGTTTTTAGACTTTAACCGTACTTTTCTTGCTCCGAATCGTCTAATTAGCAACATTACAGTGTATTGACAACTTAGCATGGTTTCTTTTAATTCATCTTCTCCATTTTGTTGTTTGCTGTTTATTCTTATTTGATACCTTGCTTGATAGCGGCCGATTGAGCTATTTTGCGTTATGACACGCCGTCCCATTGTATAGTGCACTCACCCTTTTTCATTCCAATGTGCTGCATCGAGACTGCCACCGCGGCCGGGATTTCAATGCCGTAACCTGCAGGTCACCACTAGATGTGGTGGGTTGGTCCTCAGTGCTGTCGGCCCACATCACTCAATGTATAAAACGGTACCAGAACACCACTTGTCACCACCAAGTTCCCTGCAATGCACCCTTATGTGTTGACCCGGCAAACTACCTGTGCTGTCAGCAATAGTATGCCCTTCTGTGAACACCACATCATCCAGTGCATCATTATATGATGGCCAACTACGGAGCCCACATTTTTAGTACCGATGTGCCACTTGCATTTTTAATTTTAGCTCAAAACAACAAAGCCCTACTCTAGTCTCAAGATGGCTGAGCCTAATTGCAGTATAGTGCTTTCTGGTCAACAGAAAGTCAAATTGATATTGCCTGTGTATGCACCATGCTTCATCTGTGTACCTTACACACATTGGCATGACAGCATCGTGTCGATAGTGTCCATTTAATATACGTGCCTGCTATGCCGCTACCACTGAAATTCTAACAAAGACTTTGTGCTTTTTGAATCAATACTTCTTTGCAGACTAGTTGGTTTCATACTTGAAAACTCTGCTTGCAGTGCAAGCTGATGGAAAAACGAGAAGGGGGACAGGAAAGAGTACGCTCTTTCCTGTCTCCCTTCTCAATTTTCCTTCAGCTTGCACTGCAAGCAGAGTTCATTTTGCTTTTCAAAGTTATTACCATGACTGTTCATACATAAACTTATCAATGTGTACATTCACGTATGTCTATGCTTGACACATAAAGTGTTATCTTTGTTGTGCCATTCTCCTGTAGATACCTTCAGTGTTCTCTCATGAAACAGTTTTCATGTTAATAAATTATTATCGCATGTATTGCATATTTATTTTTGCATGGGTATGGTGGTTACAACAGTTGGCAGCTGTGATTTTAGTAAGCTTTGCACTAATACATTATTTTATTAAAGAAGCCTCTCAAAGGAGACATCATGCAAAGTAGAGCCGCATGGAATGCACTCGACAGTTTCATAGAGAAGGGTGGCAGATTATTTTCAGACCACATAATAACACAGGGGGGGCGAAAAAAAAAAGCGACAACCACGAACGGGCGAGGATAACTGCGAGTCTAACTTGCCTTCACCTGAACACGGGGCCGTATTGCAGTGAAGCCATGAAAAAAAAAAAAAAACATCCGATAAGTTTAATTTTCTTGTCTCAAATTAGTTCGACTAAAGACAATGTCTTGAGACTGCATGCTTTACTTTTAGTTTCGACATTGTGGTAGTGACGCACGACAAAGTTTTGCGCGCAGGCTTTCAAGGATTTTACGATCGCACGCATGTATCACCACTACATTTCTGTCCTTGCTGCCCGAGCACAGTTCGTAGCCTTATTTAAAACGACAGTATCGGAAACTCGCTTTCAATAACAGCATGCTGAGAATCGCCAGAAACTCACCAAGTGGAGTGCAGTAATCCCCGGTGTGGCGTTTTTCGCAGCAGGCATAGGTGTATCAGGCGTAGTCAGTCGACTCGGCTTCAATGCATCCTGAACGGCGCGGCTTTGCGACTCGGCAGTGAAAGGTGGGGCACACGCTTTCTTCATGAGTATCCAACTCGGCGTAGGGCGTTCGTTCAGTGGGAGGTGGGCGCACACGCTTCTTTCGCGAGTATCCTACTCGGCGCAGGGCTTCCTTCCGAGCACTTGGCAACAGGCGTAGTGGCGACTCGGCTTTATTGCGTCCTGAATAACGCGGCTTTGCGACAGTGAGAGGTGGGGGCACACGCTTTATTTACGAGTATCTAACTCAGCGCAGCACGTTCGGTCAGACGAGCCGCACACGATTACTTCGCGAGCATCCGATTGCAGGGCCATATGCCTTGGCAGGGCTTCCTTCCGCGAGCGCGACCCCCCGCTAGGCTGCTGCAACACTATACGAAAGTGCGGGGAGCGACAGCGCGATGACACAGTTAGGCCGGCGGAAATGCATAGCCTCCAAGAGTGTTGGCCCGCGGTGCATTCTGGGTGGCTTTATCCGCTCGCCTTTGTAAACTCGCAGCCGGGACGCCATCACCGCATGCTTACCGCTAATGCGCACGTACCTTTCCCGGCTGTCGCCGGCGTTACGAAGGTTAGCGAAGCCGATCGCGTTCGCGAATGGCGACATCAACACCAATGAGGTGCGAGCCAGGGAAGCCGAATGCAAGTGTCGGCAGTGCTAGACCAGTGACCCCGACGAGGTGCGAGTCAAGAACACCGATCGCGTTCGAGAATTCAGACAGCGTGCGGGTAACACCATCGAGGCGCTGGCCAAGGAGGCCGATCGCAAGCGTCTTCAACGCATCCCGCCTCCTGTCTCTTTGACTGATATGCGGGGTTGAACGTCTCAAAACCACCTATGACTATGAGAAACGCCGTAGTCCATGGAGGGCTCCGGAAATTTTGACCACCTGAGGTTCTTAATTGTGCACCCAAATCTGAGCACACAGGCCTCAGCATTTTCGCCTCCATCTAAAATGCAGCCGCCGCAGCCGGAATTCGATCCTGTGACCTGCTGGTCAGAAGCCAAGTACCTCACCCACTAGACCACCGCGGTGGGGCGCTTTCTGTCTCTTTGCGTTTCAAACAAACTTTTGCTCGAGTAAACGCTACACACAGTTTTGATTCGAACCACGGTGCTAGAATAGTTTAGGTCACGGTCTTAGAACCTATTCTAACACCGTGATTCGAACCGTTCTTCAAGCACCCGCGTCGACACCCGTTTCCACCTGGTCAACGCCGTGCGCACCGCTGCTGCTTCGCATCTCAACAGGGTTCCCTTCGGGGAGATGGTTGATTTTTTTTATTGTGGCTTTCAACCCGGATGATGAACCTGCAAAATTGCTAATATTTGCTGCCCAGTGACCATTAGAAGCTAATTTCACCATGTGATATCACTCATATACTTTTGGATACTCAGTGCTATTTCTTCTGACCAGGTGCCGATACTTATGGCTGGCAACTCGTAACATGTCCACGTGCTACGTATGCCTAAACCACCAAAAAAGAGTCCTCGTTTTAAAGGCAACAGAGCCGACGAGTTGAAGCATCTTGGGCAACGTTTTACAAGTTGACGAGTTGACGTGCGACAGAAGCGTGACTGCAGCTGTAAGCAAAAGCTAGTCAAAATGGGAGTTTCTCCAGCACATGAGCCCACAAAACTCCCCTGCCCCAATTATTTACTCTCTAATAGGGAGTGAACTCGGCACATGTCGTCGTAAAACACCCCCTGTCTAATGACAGAGTTCACGAACGACATGACCTTGTAAAACTCCCCAGGGAGTTTCAGGTCACGTAGTTACAAACTCCCCATGGGAGCAATACTTTTTTTGCAGACTAGTCGGTTCATACTGGAAAAATTGATTTGCTGCACAAACTTGAAGGAAAACAAGGAAGACAGGAAAGAGCGCGGACTACCAACTTCAAGTTTTTGCAGCAAATCAATTTTTCAAAACTTCCCTATGGGAGTTTTCAAAACCCTTTTTGGGTGTGCCATACGTGTGTTTGTGTGTTCTGTTCTGTTTTAACTGTTTTGCTGTGGAGAGGTTGAGGTGCCTATTGCCTCGGCTACTCCATATCACAAAGTTCTGCAGCAAAAAATAAAATAATAATAAAGAACGATACCCAAAAATTAACAATACAGAAATGAAAAGAAAACGTAATATCACACTGAAACCAGTTGAAATATCATGCCAATACACAGTTTTCTTAGCGCAGTTCGCACAGTCATAAACTATTTACACGCACACCTTACTATTATACTGTCAGTATATACATGACCACATTTTATGTATACCCATCTCTGGCTGTCTGTCATAGGCGCTTGTCCAGTCCGGTCTCCACTAAGAAGTCTGTCAGGAAGATAATTGCCTATTTCTGGAGATGCATCTCAGGCCATGGTCCAAGTAGTTTCTTTATTGTGAGGGGTCGTCTGTCCAAGCTTGCTAGTTTAAAATTTTTCTCTTTCATTTGCGTATTTAACGCACTGCAAAAAAATATGGCGAACATTTTCTTCTGCATGACCACAATGGCATTCCGGTGAGTTGGATCGATGTATCTTGTGTAGGAAGCTGTTTGTGTAGGCTACTTCCAATCGAAGACGGTGGATTAATGTCTCTTGATGTCGTGGGAGGTCTGTAGCTATGAAAAATTTTCTGTGTGGATCAACTTCATAAAGCAGCGTTTCCTTTGATTTAGGGCTCTCAAACCACTTCTCCATCGAATAATGATTAGCTCCTTGTAATATAAAATGTCGAATATCCACCCCAGACATAGGGATTGCGCAATCCCGTCCTTCCTTCATTGCTTTCTTCGCGAGGCTATCAGCCTCTTCATTTCCCTTTATTCCAATGTGGCTAGGTATCCATTGGAATACGATGTTGTGACCCTGCGATGAGGCATATTCCACAGTTTCTGCAATACATTGTGCTATTTCACCATTTCTGTAAGGTGATCTCACATTTCTGATTAGCTGACGAGCAGGTTTGCTATCAGTGCGTATCACCCATTTTTGTGAGTCAGGATTCTTGCAGATAAGCTTAACTGCTTCAAAGATAGCCACCAATTATGCTGTAGTCGTTGAAGATTTGTGCGATAATTTGTACACTTCTTTTTCTGAATTTCGGGTATAAAGACCGCACAGGCTGACGCTTCTTCAGTGCATGATCCATCTGTATATATCTTCGTGTGTTTGTGTGTATGTACGGGCACATGTTTCCACGTCGGTGTGAAACACCAGTGCTTTGTGTGGCTGACCGTGTGAGCATCTGTCGACAGGCAACGAACTTATAAGTGCAGCTAAGAATTGCAACAACTGGTTGGTGTTTACTGTGAACATTTCAATATATTTCGCACCGTTGAACCACGCTGGACATCAGTCCAATTCCTCAACGAAACACCGCGAATGCAGCGCTTCAATGGGCAGAGTTACAAAAAATTTCGAGGAAGAATTTAATGGTAGCTCAAGTAAGCTGTTACGATTGTCAGCGATATCTCCTGGAGTTTCAGCGTAAAACTTCAAAGCGGTTCGTAGTAGGCTTCGCGTGACCACGGCAAGCTGGCTAGCAACCGGTGTGAGAGTTGCACCGGCGACGCACTCGCCCCGTCTCCGCCGATGGTAGATTCTCAAAGTGTCACCGGCATTTCACCGGCTGCAAAATCTAAGCGGTAAGAAGGCCTCGCTATGCCGTCGGTATCAAGCCGGCATCGTATCAAGCTCGCACTGCGCACTCGCACTGGCCGCCGTGGCGCAGTGCTCGCACTGGCCGCCGTGGCGAGCTCTACGAGCTATAGCTAGCGCACTACCGCACTGCGCACTACCGGCGTGGCAATGAATGTGTTTTACAAAAAATAAAGGCTGCTGGGGTGAATAACAGACTTCTCCACCTTGCGACCGCAGCTGTCAAATGACTAATTTTAAGGCGAGCGCTGAACGAGGCGGTGACACACAGAAACAGCTTACGGCATGCATGCATGCCAATGCAATGATGCGAGCAACGGGAACAGCGACTGCGAACCATCTCGTTTGTTTAAGCTCCGTAGCTTAAACTGCGTGAATAGCGGACAGCCATTTCTCTGCATGGGAAAAATAACAAGACGTAAACTGCACACCAGCAAGCATTTTGTAATCGCCAGCTGTCATTCATCGAATCACTGTGCCGTATTCGTGAGTGAGGGCTAGTCGTCAAAGGCGGTAGCGGCGGTCTACCTCGGTTCATCGCTGGAGCTGCTGAATTTGCCTCGTTGATGTGTTCACTCAAGGCCGCGCGGGCTTTGTGTATGATTCAGTGCATTTTACGGATTCACAAACCGTACTGCTAATGCAAATTCAGCCCGTACGACAGAGCACCAACTGATAAAACTTTTTCGCTATAGTTAAAAACATTGAATATTATGCAGGCTTAGGATAAAAGGCATGTGAGCTGAAGTGCTTCCATCAGGCCACTGCAACTTCATACCTACGCCGTGCATGTTTATTGCTTAATTATTAGCGAAAAAAGGGTCCCTTCATGGCTACATGGGAGGTCGGAATGTGGTGCTTACATATATCCGGTGACTGAATCGTAGGTGTGCAGCGAGGGTGGCAAGCTGTGGTGAGTGTTGAGTGTTGTAATATTGCGTGAACGTTGTGAGCATGTTTGCGTTCGGTAATCATTGTTCTGTGCTTCGAAGGTAATGCAATTAAAGTCACACTTGCGCATGGTACGGCTGCTGACACATTATTCTTTTTCTCGGTTCATGTAAAAAATTTACTCCAATACTGACATTAAACAGTTCCCTGATGGATGTAAATAAGAACTCCCCTGACACTATGCGAAAACCCCCTACTGATGGGGAGTAAATTTTTTACTTCCTCCGGACGGTGTTTATAAAACTCCAATCGGGGCGTGCGCTAGAAGACAATGTCATTTATTGCAACCTCGGCTTATTTCTCTTTACAGTGTGTACGCATTAAACCACGTAAACGATGCGTATACAGATGCGAGCTACCTAAGGAGCTTAAGCATTGCCACAAGAAAACGGCTCTTTAGTTCTGAGCGTGGCAGTTCTTCCCAATAAATAATTCCAGAAAACTCAGCAGTCCAGGAAGCACTCAAAACATGCAATGCTGTTTGCGAAAGCGTCACCTTTAAGATCGACACCTGATGGAACTTTATTACATAACTTGTATCACGTTAAATGCACTTCGCCATGCATTCAAGCTAATTTTGCGCACCGAGTGCGTTCATGTAAATGCTGTACAGAAATTTTCCGAGACTAAAGTGAAAAACTGACTGGAAAGTGGTAATCTCGAACGAGAGATGTTGAGTCTGCGCAGCACTGCAGCGGCTTTGGCGAAACGAGTTTCATAGATTGCTGTCTGCATAAGCAATATTGGACCAACAATATAATACAAGGCCGCGACTGCATAAGTTTTGTTTCACGTTACAAAAACAGTGCGAAGTCATATTTAGCAAATGACAAAGGTGGGAAATGGAAACAAAAAAATTAGGGCAAACGAAATTGAAATATTGGTTTTACGTGACACTTCACCGAGCAAAAAAAATGGCATTGGCTCGTGCGGCCACTGGGGGTGAAATCGCTGATTTGTGGGGTTTAACGTCCCAAAACCACCATATGATTATGAGAGACGCCGTAGTGGAGGGCTCCGGAAATTTAGACCACCTGGGGTTCTTTAACGTGCACCCAAATCTGAGCACACGGGCCTACAACATTTCCGCCTCCATCGGAAATGCAGCCGCCACAGCCGGGATTCGAACCCGCGACCTGCGGGTCAGCAGCCGAGTACCTTAGCCACTAGACCACCGCGGCGGGGCGGGGGTGAAATCGCAAACCCTGACCAATTCACCAAGCCACTTCGCACTTTTTGCGTGAAGACTTATTCCGAAAGCAGCGGCCCTTTATTGAGATTGCGCCTCTAGTACACATTGCCATGCACATGTGAGTCTAATCCCAACACAAAACTTATTTATGTTTTTAGTGGAACAAATAAAGGCAATGGTTGGGTTGTACAGAAACATTGCATCACTCCGTGTGGCACAGCGCCGGCCGGCGCCCGCAGTTTTTACATATCACCTACGACAAGCGAGTTCCTTCAGGGGGAGCAGGGTCGGAGGAAGGATGGCGGCTGGGAACAAATGTGTTTTCACTATGCTCGCTGTTCACAGAGCGAAAAAGGAGGTGGGTGAAAGCGGCATTTTTAAGGTTGCAGGGGAGATTTCCACCCACCGACTACCCTTCGGTGGCGCATAAAAAACGCAGAAAAGTTTTGTCTATTTGCACTCACCGAAAAAAGTTACGCGAACGTGGAGTCTTGATAAGTTCGTTGACATCAGCACGAAACTCCTTTGCAGTCAGTTATGATAACGAGTAGTGGAACAACAGTAAACAATACATACATATTGCTCATCCCCATACATGCACATTGTTTCACCCGGTACTGGCGTAGCCGGGTGAAACAATGTGCATGTATGGGGACCGACCGACCGACCGACCGACCGACCGACCGACCGACCGACCGACCGACCGACCGACCGACCGACCGACCGACCGACCCACCGACCGACCGACCGACCGACCGACCGACCGACCGACCGACCGACCGACCGACCGACCGACCGACCGACCGACCGACCGACCGACCGACCGACCGACCGACCGACTGGACTGACCGGACCGAGCGATTGACCGACCGACCGACCGAGATTGGTATCTATCTACCAATCTAACAGTGAACGTTAGATAGATTGGTAGATAGATAGATATATAGATAG
The DNA here is from genome assembly GCA_013436015.1 of Rhipicephalus annulatus. Taxonomy (NCBI): domain Eukaryota; kingdom Metazoa; phylum Arthropoda; class Arachnida; order Ixodida; family Ixodidae; genus Rhipicephalus; species Rhipicephalus annulatus. The sequence goes on along the minus strand of WOVY01000483.1, from coordinate 156,865 downwards.
ACATATAGATAGATAGAATTGTGGGTGTAACATCTTTAAACCACCATATGATTATGAGGAACCCCGTATTGCAGGACTCCGGAATTGCCCGTGCGAAATTGAACTAATCATGGGGGGCGGGATAAACCCCCGATAGTTTCAATTTTTCTTGTTCGAATATGAAGCTATAGTTTTATTTGTTGCATGCGCCATCCCAATCGTGTGCGCATTCCGAGTTAAAAGACACACCCACGAACAGAGTAATATTACTGGACCAATTTTTTTAATGCAATGCCATGCACAAAGGGAGTAAAATGACGATGTAACTGTAGAAATGCGGTAAACTCTGTTGACGTGAAGACAACACTGCAGTGAACTGACGTAGTGACTTGAGGGAATCCTCACAACGTAAGCGCATGACCAGACTACATGGTTCACGGATATCTCTTCGCCGTGGTATCCCATCGGTGAGCCTTAATTCTTCAGTTCCTTGCCATGCACTCCTTTGTTCTATTCAGTCGCAGATCCACGCATCTTATTCCAATCGTTGTTCTTTGGCGTACTGCCATTCATGGCAGCGCGTCCCTCGCATCCGCACGGTCCAGCGATCGGGGCAGCCCTGGTGCGAGGTGCCATGGTTGTGAATAGATCAGCAGTTTCCTTCGTTGTTCTCGAAAGAGCTGTTTGCTTCCTCACCACTGTGAAGGTCAGGCGTTCTGCGCGCGAAGCGACTGGCCCAGCTTTCTAGGTTCTGTGTGACGCTTGCTTCGTCTTTCCAAATCCTCGTCCTGGGATGCCTTGCTCGCTTCATTGGCCAGATTGGCGGTGTTTGGCTGACCGGCATTCTTTGTTGATGTATAAAGACATGCTTGCTTTGTCATCGCTGGGCTGCACAGCACAGCCTTCATGCTTGTTGGGCGAAGCGGCTGGCCCCACTTACGAGGTTCTGCGTTAGTAAGGTTGCGATTTTTCGCGTTCTCTGCTTGTTTCACCTGCTCGAACTGAGCCACCTTGATCGCTTTTCTGGCTTGCCTGACATTGTTCCCACACACGCGCGTAAGCTGGAAAATTTTTTCAACAATGATGACATCCCAGACCCCGAAGGTGGATTGGAACAGTATGGACGGGCTGCATAAGTTGAGTTGGAAGCAAGCGAAGAGAGTAGCCAGTTCGTTTGGTCTTTCGTTCTTCGCATCGGACAGCCCTACTTGAGTGAGAGAAGGGCGTAGTTGGGTTTGTACACGCAGGACGCCGACGCATTCATCCTAGGTGATTTTGCACCATCGTAACGAAAGACGCTCGCAGTGCAGGCGGACTTGTGTGGTTGGGTCCCCAGTCCTTTCTTCCCTTGGGAAGCATGATCCACCTTTTTAAGAGACTTCAGCCTAGTGGTGTTTGTGGTAGATGAGAGTGCGGCCAATGTTCTTGGCGCTCTGGACGGTGGGCTGTCCACATGGCTGTCGAAATACGACTCAGCTGACAGGTTCTCTTGCGCAGAGTCTGTATTTTTAAAATGCACAAACTTTGGACAGTTCACATTATCCCAGTTACACGGCCGTGGGGTTGGCTGCGACATCATTAAAGAAAAAAGAAGCTTGAACGGGTTTGGCTTACTAAATTGTGGCTACAGCCGACTCATGTGATGGTGATAATGACCTACGTCAATGGCAGACGCACACAGTTTGTGGCTAACCGACAAACGAATAAATTACCTTTACCAAATAAACACTCATAATATATGGTTAATTATTGTAAATTTTTGACCAATAAATATAAATTATGTCTTATTATTAAGGTAATTTACGAATTTCGAGTCACATTAGCCTTCATTTCAATTTATTTTCTAATGGTTGAACCGACACTCCTGTAACTAATGGCCTAATGATGAGCATCGCAAGGACGCAACATCTGCACTCTAAGCCAAAAGGGAGCAACGGGGGTATAGGGGTTGCTCCTTTCAGGGAGCAATCGCATTGCCCCTCCCATTACTTTCCTAAAAGAAGTAACCGCAGAGGGACGAACCGTTGCTCTCCTTTCAGTTCCTCCTTCAGAGGATGAACAGTTACTCTATCTAGTTGCTCCCTGCGGAGCAACAGTTACTCCCACCTGTTGCTCTCCTAAGACTAACGGTTTCTCTTTAACGTTCCTCCCGCGTGTTCGCAGCTAGTATTTGAGGACCAACTGCCCATGCTTTCAGTTACTCCTTGTGGAAATGAATATTTATCTCGAGTATGCTTGCCCTACGCTCAACACATGGCGAGAGCTCTTTGGAAGAGCACAGCTTGGGCGCTTCTAACACAAAAAAGTGAACAATATTGAAAGGAAAATAAATTCTTTATTGTGTTCCTTTTTTTAGGCGACGTGTGAGCACACGTACAAGTAGCCTTTGCCACACCACAGCCAGCACTAACCAAGTGCATAATACATCAAAGGTTTTCTGCGTCTTCCGTGGAAAAACAATCTTGAATTTCTAGCACAGGGCAGTCAGTGTCCTCATTGGAGGGAGAAGGACAACTTCTCCAATTATGCAAGACTCGAGTTTCGCAGGACTGGTGTTTACATCAGGTTAGCACAGCGGAATGTCACCGCGAGCATATGTGAAGCATCTCACTGCTGCAAGAAAAAAATAGAAGTGTGAGGTTTAATACGCCAGAATCAAGACATAACAATGAGTCACACACATTGCAGCCGTGTTTACATCCTAGGATGTCAACTGCAAATTGAAATGTCAAAAAAATGGTTGGTTCGGCCAAAAGTTACTTGACAAGCCCTATAAGTGCTGATGTGGTAGACGCTTTTCACATGATGTCTCAAATAGCAATATTCTGGAAGAAAATGTGCAGCAACTCAAAAAGGCGTATTTGTAGCAGTTGAAGCTACCCTTAGGTTAAGTTAACCTGTTATACACAGCTGAGTGACATTTCTATAAGCCCATTCACCAATGGGCATTCTAAGCGAGATCATGTGTGTGGCAAATAACACGTACTATGCGCTCATGTTAAAATACATATTTAGCTCGTGCACATAATTACTCTCGATTCTACTGTTCCGTAATACGCTGCTGCGTCATGAATTTTACAATACCTGTAGGCACAAGCTAAGCATGCAAAGCCTGCTTGAAAGCAACCATTTGCAGATGCTACATGATAATCTTCAGTATATTTTTTGTACCTGACGTAAACGGGTGGACAAACTATAGACACAAATATAGGCCATGCTACCTTCAAACAATGCTTTAAATTAAAGAAAATAGGTGCACTTGTTCACTCGGTTGACGAGTCACATCCACGAGATCTGTGAACGAAGCAATATATCTTAAGGCATGCACAGATACTCTGATTCTTTGTTTGACAGTGTCCCAGATAGCTTGCCGATACACATATATCTGGGCGCAACAATATGTGAAGCTTTTATTAGTTCAATGTCTTGTTGGTTCACACCCGAACAGGTTACTGCTCTTTTAGAATTGGAATAAGCGCACCGTGGTTTCCAAAAAAGCATTATTAGAAGTTAGTGCCCGGTGTGAATGTCTACCTATTTATTTTGTACTGCCTTCTAGATGTGCCACAAAGACATTTGTTGAGGATGTGCTACCATTCAAGCCAACATCGTATACTTGGTCAACGAGATGGAAATACAAACATTAGGAACGCCGCCACCTCTAGTAATAACATAACACTTTAGGATCTTGAAACAGCAAGGAGGTGCACAAGAAAGTTAAGTACACTCTTGCAGAACTTTAAAAGAGAATTTTTCAGAGTTGAAGAGGTCAACATGCTGTGGCACTTTTAAACCCATGAAACATGTGCAGAAAACAGGGTATAGGTCAGTCAAGAAACGCTGTTATGAAGGCCTGCGCAAGGACAGCTTCGTGAATCTAGGTCAAAGTGTTGTGCTTTGTGCGAGCCAAAACCCATGTAAATAGTGAAAATGTACTTTTAGTAGCTCTAGCACAAACAAATCGTGGCAGTTGGCTTTCTAGTACAAACAACAATCCCTGCAATGAAAATATAAACGTTTATCTTAACGGTAACAGTGTAAGCACACACACGGGCCAGTGGAGCCATGTCAAAATGTCAGTGTCAGTGTAACCATGTGGCATGATACACTATTCGCTGGCCAACACATGCGCAGTTTGCCCCCAAAACGCGATCCTTTCATACACGTAGTAGAAAAAGTCTGCACTTACCAAAACTCGCTTGCTTTCTGTACTTTGGCATCATTGGGGACATGTGACTTCACCGGCTTGCCAAGTTTTCACAGCGCATAAAGATTCCATGATGCAGAATAACGACAACGCAAACATGAACCTACAGCATTTATAATTGTCTTGCACAATATACAGTTTTGCGAAGGTTCTGCATCACTAAAAAATCTAAAGCATTCGGGTCATTTCTCCTTCCATTTTTCGGTCCATATGCGAAGTGCTCCTTTGATGGTGTGCTCATAAAATAATACGTTCAGCGTAGAGGTGAAGCAAGTGACACAGTGATGTAGGTAGATTTTTTTAGGCGTGTGGGGAGGTAGAAGGGTCCACTTATCTGAATTGGAGGCCGGGCAAGCAAATATGGTCGTCACACTAGGCTCCCTATGCCCGGCCTAAAAAAATTCTGTGCGCCACCACCTGGCTATGCCAGTGAAGTGATGCGAAAATGATTTGTTCACATACTGGTCTACATACACTCAACTCTACGAAATGCGGCCGAAGGCCACAACACCCAGCCGTTAACGTTACATAAAGCCAATAATAGACAAGTACCAGTATGAAGGCAGCTACAACCCTGCCCCAATGTTTTTTTTTAAACTAGGTATTGTTGTGGAAAGGAGCTTTTAGCAGCAAAAGTACGCTGGCACTGCAGTAATGACAGCGGCAGCAAGAGGGTATGCAGACGGTAATGATAGAGGTAATTTAGTCCGATACGGCTAGCAATGCATACCGTGAATAAGCAAGAGCAAATCATTCTCTTTTGATAGCGCAACTACTAAACAATGTCTTTGGAGACAAAACAATGAGCCAGCTGTTCGAGAACTCATTTTTCACAGGCTGTAAACAAGCATAAATTTGGGGTCCCCCGCCTTCCTTTTTTCTCGTTTCTCTTTTTGGGGTTGGAAATGCCCCAACCAATTTTAGACTGTAATTACCCACACTGTAAGAGCATTAAATGTTGCTGGAAATGCAACTCACCTGCAAGCCGATGCATGCGCAGTCTTTTGTGCGACGAGCGAACAGGTTTGCAGATAGATGAAGGCATGTTTACGTTGTGTTTGTTCCACTCAGCAGCAAAATCCACAACAATATTGCGCTCTTTATAAAGATAAATATACACTAACCTTCATCACGAATAAGTAGAAACATAAATCTGCGACACACATGCACAATCAAGACATAGCGCACAAGCTGGCATGTCCACGTGCTCGCCGACCACAAACCATTTGAATATGAGAAGTGCGAACGTGAACCTAGTTGCACCGAAAAAAAAAAAAACGTCGGGCAGTGGCAGCACAGGTAGGGTGGCACAGGTAGGGTGCGCTGACGCCTGTGCTAGGGTAGCCACCCTAGCACAGGCGTCAGCGCAATGCTTTCAGTGTGTTCTAATACATTTATAAAAAAAACATAGATAAACGAAAACTCATAATTATTTATAAAAAATGAGTTTATTTTAATTTAATGCTAGTACACATAAACACTGAATAATGACCACTTCGTAAATTTTATCGCTTGCTATACTAGCGCCACACTTGTCGTGCGGGTGCAGATGGCGCAGATTTGTCATTCTGCCCTCAAACTACACGTTCTAGCGTGCTACTAAGTTTCACGGCTGATGGAAAGCGCGTCTGGGTCTGCTTTTTTTAAAGACGATAGTTTTTATTGGGGACCTTCGACGCAAAAATTTTAGCCTGTCTGTCTGTCTGTACATTGGTCTGTTTGTCCACTCTTAACAGCATCGGGTATTTGAAACGGCTGACCCCATTTACAGCGCCCACCTATGTTGCTCAAGTTTCAGCGTTCGTACTTGTGCAATTGTCCATTAAAAAGCAATTACTGCACATGTCCGGGGCACCACAACAACACGTATTTATTCTGCATGTGCGTCTCTTACTAGGAAAGGCATACATAAGTAATTTTAAAGACCGTAGCGCTTATCACGCTGCGCTGAGCATGCAATGCTTGCACAGAAAGGCGAGTGTTTCGAACGCTTTGCTAAAACAAAACGGTAGTAGCACCTACCCGTCGCCTTGCGTTCTACACCTTGTCACCTATGAGATGGGCGCGCACACACATCTCAGAGCCACGTGCTTTGGTTTCTAAAACAACTGCCAGATGGCGCTTATGTCTCACGTGTGACCTGATTTGATGCACTCGTTCACCTTCGCTGCACGCTCTAGGCACTCTAACGCAGCGCCCCCAGAATACCATTCACTGATGTTTTGTTCACTCTCTCCACACGCAAGACTATCGTCTTTCGACGACATTTGCAGATTAAAGGCAGATACGGGGCCAATTTTTTTTAATATCCTCGTTTTGCACGTGTTTCGGTGTTTGGTCCGCTTTGACGTGCCAACTCTTCATGCTGCTGCTGCGTTTGTTAGGCACTTGTGGTAGCTGTATACACAGGCTTTCTGTGTTCAGCCAGCGCTGCTATTTTATTATCTTCGGATGCTAAAATAAATCACTGTTTTGGTTTGGTGAAGTTTGGCACACAGAACAAATATTAATCCGGTCCATGAAAATCCATGTGGGCAGCATGCATATTTGTGTGCGGTCTCTTACAGGGGAGTAATCGTTGCGTGACGAGAGCATTTACAGCGGTTCCTCCTTCCATTGCTCCATTAGAAACTTAAGACTAATACAGTCGCTCCCCCTTTTTCGAACATGTCGGCCATCTTGTTCCGCTTGGTCCTTTCGGGGAGTAACAGTTGGTCTGAAGGACTAAGAACAGCCGTTGCTCCCATTTCGGCGGTTTTTGGCTAAGAGTGTGATGTTTAAAATACAATTCAATTATATGCAGCTGCAGCAGTTTTTTTCTTTGTAAGTAAACGGATTTTGGACATTTGTTCCCGCTGAATGTGAAGGTCCTATATTACGAATTAGCACTTATATTATACCCTCTCAACAGGATCGGCCAATAATCGTACTGATACAAATAAAAGTTTCGAAATCTAAATTTATTTTAGCACTTTGGAAATCATTGAAAAAACAGATTATAATTAAAAAATAATATCTGTATTAGTGTACAGGGGATAAGGACACATGCTATAGGTGCTCAAAAGGACAAAGACGTCTGTTTTGTTTACATACGTTATGTTGGTTATCAAAATTTAGTCATCGAAAAGTCTTATAATGAACTCTTGGTATGTCAACCTAAGTGGGTATGAGTCATGATGGAGGCGACAAAAACAACAGTGGGTACGAGTCATTTACGCCAGGTTTTATCCTTCTTTTGTTTTCAGGTACGTGTTAAATAGTGAGAAAGATAGTGTCAGCTTTAGATGCTTCTTCCATCAGGAAATTTGACCATAAGCGCCGACCATGCCGCGACTTCAAGTGCAGCAAAAAATGACCACGTAATATGAAGTACTTCACCAGGACATCACACATGGCAAAAAGTTTCATGTCATCATCACGTCACAAATTATGGCATGGAGTTCTGTCACGTTACGCCATATGATGAAAAGGGACTTTACAAGTGACACTGTTGTAGCGCCCTCCTTTGGGCGGTGGGCAAAACAAGAGAGTGCGTGATCTCAACTATGCTTCAACGAAGAAAATGATTATGCTAGGATGATTGTAGTCACCCTAACGGGGCTTGGAAGTGACCCTCGAAACCACAACTCGCGCTCACTATTTCAAAAACTCTAGCAACGTGCAGCTCCTCGAGCGCCATCATTGTCCTCTCGGCGGCACGAATCGGTGTGATGCTCTTATATACCTGTCACACAGGTAGCGATAACTACAGTTAAGCTAACTACGGTTAAAGTTAACCACGGTTAGAGATAGCTACACGGTAGACGTAACCGTAGTTGGTCTCCTATAACCACGGTTATCGCGAACCGAGCTAGGCAATCTCGGTTTATGCTCGCAAACCACAAACAAAGTTGTAGTCAAGATGGCGGACACCCCTGCAGCGGTGTGCGAGTCGGCATAGGCAAAGATGAAACCTCAGAGGCGTACCAGCTGGCCAGACGCAAACACACGAGCGCTGATACGCTTGTGGGAGGACAACCTGGTAGCACTGCGCTCAAACGTGCGCAATGTGCGCTTTTACTCTAGAATTCTCGAGCTGCCGAATGCCGGACTGCAACATCCCGAAAGCCCGAAGAACGCCAAACAGCTGAGGCTGAAAATAAAAAGCCTAGGCAAGCGCTAAAGATGAACATCGAGGTTTTTCACTTAAAATATTATTGTTGTAGTAACACGTCCAACGATGACATTGACTGGAGTATGTATGGCAGTGCAATGGGAGCGGCGAGCGCAACCTAGCGTAGTTGCTTGTTTAATTGTCTCGATCGGCAAAGTGTCGCACGTAGAACAGTGAACTGGTGTGCATGTAACGTGATGGTTGGGCCTCCGCAACTTTTTTCATGCTCATATTACGTTTCTGTTGCTGTTACACGTGCAGTACGGCCACTAGCGCCAGCATTATCGCGTTGCCGTGTGCAAGCGGTCTTTAGGGCCTATGCCGCATTAACTTAAGACGGCTGACATCGACGCTTTTCGCTAAACGGAAGGTGGAAGTGTTGCGGAAAATGAACTACATTTAACAGATGTACGTTACGGTGCCCAGAAGCTTTTACTTACTGATTTGAGTACATTTGCTCTGTTTGTCGAGAATGCTCTGCTGCCCCCACCGTAAAAAAAGACACTGAACACTTACTTGACCATTCTGATGCGCAAACTTCTGTTATTTGAGAATGTAGAACATAGTTAAGCTTAGTTAATTTGTCAGACGCCCTGAAGCTGAGACGCCAAATGCTGATAAGTTGCATAAACATGTGGTTGAGATTTTAGAGCAACACTCTTGCTGTACAACCTCTGTATACGCGAAATAAATTCTAATGTTGACGAAATAATGACCAACAATCTTTGGTGCTTTTATTTTTTATTGTTGCTGCATTCTAAATTATCAAGCAGTTTTTAGACTCCCGGTCAGTAACAAAGCCAAAGTGCATGAGTATTGATGTGCCTGTAGCTGAAATGTTCATGTGAAATGCCCCAGCCATGTAGAATAATGCCAAGGTGTTTTCTTTAAAATTACTATTTATAGCAAGGAGAGACTTTTTTGTACGTGGAATGGGTCCAGAATTTCAAGGTGGCGGTACTACTGGCTGCTCCACAACATTCTGGGCTCTCTGCCCATGATTGATGATCTCCTGGCAGAGGAAAACACCGAGAGAAACCACAATGCTTCCTTTCTTGACAAACTAGTATGTCATTTATGACCATGCGAGAGCGAACGTTTGAATGAAAAACTACATGTACGCCACACAATGTTTTATTGATGTTGACGTTTGAAACATGTACATCTGAAATTCGCCATTCTTAGTCATAAAAAATACAAGTTCTTTGTGGAATTTGGTGAGCTTCTGAAGAGGCCAGAGAGATATAAAACACAATACTCGAGGAGTTTGTCAGAGGGTTTCTCCAATGCGGTGAAAGCAACAGGCACAGGTTTGCTCATTAGGGTAATTACGTGGGTGCACTTCTGTAAGGCCCAAGAAGATTCGCAGTTTTTTTGCTTTTGAGCATGTAAACATCATGTGCCAGCATGCTTGGAATCTCCAAGACAGAGCACCAAGTCAATCCGATATAGCTGAATCCTCAAAACAGTACTATAAAAATCAAACGACAACATACAAACAATTACATCGAATACTCTTAGAAACGCAGCAAAATTTTTATGATCATAAAGTGGTAACTAACACCTAATGTTGAGCTGATATCCTAGCTATGAGTGACACTGTATGAAAAGTGTGTGAGCATTCAAGACCTAAAGTACGCTACTTTACCTAAATGAAAAAGTATACGAATCCTGCATTTTACTTATACTGGTGCTGCTGCTATACAGGAAGTACGTTTGCCAATATAGTGCCTTTATACGGCACTGCGCAGGACATAAATTGACAGAAAAACTGTGGTAGCAATCACGGATATTACCTTCATAATTTAGGCGCGTGGCTTGTTCATCAATCAATTCTTTGATCTTTTATGGTACTTAACAGCAACTTATGTGTTCAAATACAAACAATTGAAAATTGTACATTAAAATCCCTTCAATGACCAACCCACAAGTGTTGCAAAACTGCATATTGGTGAAGCATCTGAAACCAGCTGCAGAGAGTACTGTTTTCACAATATTTTCTTGTGCGTTTTTATGCTAGAATTTCAGAGGTTACAAAGCCGTATAAAGGTGCATAAGTACTTGCCTCATGGGAGGACCATGGGAACCAGGAAAATGTGGTGACCAACGACGACGTTGCAACAAAAAATTAAACCCTGGAGGAGACACTCTTGCCATGCACAGACACATAAGGGGGCGCTAGCGAACCTAGCCCTCCTCGTGATGACAGTGGTGGCACAAGAAAGGCACGCAAGTGGCCACTGGCGACTTCCCTACTGCTCCTTGAAAGCCACAAAGAGGAGGTAGCTCACACAAAAAATCAGAAAAAGAGAGGCAGAAGTTGATGAAAAAGCTAGTGAAGCTGCAAGGAGAAGCTAATGATACAAGTACAAGCATGTTCCACATGATGGAAAGGTACTTTGAGTCAAAGGACACTCAAAAATAAATTCTTCTGTAGTAGGATCTGCAGTGAAATTTCTAAAGATTGCTCGCAGTGCCCACACAGGGGTTTGATTTCAGGGAGAAACAAGAAAGGTACAGCTTGAATCCCCAAATCGTAACACAACTGGCTGTGTTACTGAACAAAATAGTGAAATACATATCTAGAAGTACACGTTGCTGAGCTAGTCCATTATTGTTCATGTGGAAGCTACAGTTGTAGCTTTTCCGAGCAAATAAATAATGAAGGAAGGAGTCTAGCGGAGCACAAACTTTCGACTGTTTATTGAACACTTAGTGCAGCGCAATATGCTGGCATAGATAAGCATATATGCTTCTGCGCATGTCTATGCCTATATATGCTGGCATAGATATACATATAGGTTTCTGCGCATGTCTATGCCTATATATTGCGCTGTACTAAGTGTTGCATAAACAGCCGATACTGTGCACTCTCCTAGATCCTTTACCTCGTTTTTCTTTACGCGAAAAAGCCACAACTGGCTCTCAGTTGAATTAAATGCATGTGCCGCGACATTTAAGCCACGCAATTCGCTGTCATGTCCGTGTCTGCATGCCTTACACCCTTGCATATGCTATGATCACATCTAATGGAATTAAGTTCGATGTTTCAAACTATAGACCCATCTCCCTTACATGCACTAGTGGCACTATGCTCTAGAAGTTTGCATACTGTACAAGTTCTGTAAGTATCATTTCTATAGATGCAGGCAGGCTGGTATGTGCCGCTGTTCAAAAAAGGACGAAGATGCTCTTGCGGAGAAGACGATAAAGTTGTATTGCCGTTGATCGAATCAGTCTGACGCTATTGTGTGGTCTTATCTACAGGTTGCAGTTATGATGTAACGTGACAATTTAAATCACATAACCACATACGTTGAACACCTATACATTTTATCGCCATGTCTACAGAGTTTTCGTAGAGGGGGCTCAACAGTAACACAACTGGTTGAATTAATGCTTGACATGTTGCCGGGCATTGACAACCAGGAACAAATAAACCTAGTACTGCTACATTTTACCAAGGCATTTGACTGCGTGTCCCATAGGAAGCTAGTCTTGAAACTTTTTTTCTGTTTTCGGTGACAGTCCTATCGTTCTATGGACCCAGGACTACTTAACAGATCGGTAAAACTTTGTGCGAATTCATGATCAATCATCATCATCACAACCCGTAACCTCAGGAGTAAGGGTGTAAGGCATAGGTTGAAACATCGGACTTCATTGCAATGAATGTGATCATAACATATGCAAGGGTGTAAGGCATGCAGACACAGACATGCCAGAGAATCGCGAGACTTAAATGTCGCGGTGCATGCATTTCATTCAACTGAAAGCCAGTTGTGGCTATTTTGTGCAAAAAAAAAAAAAAACGAGGTAAGGGATCTAGGAGAGTGCACACTGCAGGGCAGTGTTCTCGTGCCTTGAGGCCTGTGTGTTTAGATTTAGATGTACGTTAAATAAGCAGAAGTCAAAATTTATGGAACCGTCAACTGGAGCATCCTCCATAATCTTAGTGGTTTAGAACATTAAACTGCAACAAATTATTGTATGCAAGGGTAAAAAGTTCGACATATTCATGGCATTGTGATGTACTCGCACGGCATTTGGGTCATATCACGACACAGGCAATGCGTAAAAACTTTGCGTGTGCTTCTATTAGAATTTAGCTGTGTTGTAACAAAGAGCACATTACTCCTCCTTTCTGCAGCATTTTTTCATTTAGTAGAGTGCAAGTGTTGAGCAAGGGCATTCCTCACAGTCACACCAGATGGTTCCTCCGGTCTCATCGCACGAACTGGTTGAGGAAGTCTTTGATCTTCCTTTGTGACGGAATCCACCCACAAGACATTGAAGCAATCATTGAGTTGTTCACAAGTGTTGTGCAGAACAAAACACGAACGAATAATGCTGTGGAAATTGTCAATGTCACACTCGGGTGTGTGCAAGATCCAGAAGCGTGCCTTCAGTTGACCAAATGCATTTTTAACTACACAACTGGTACTCGAGAGAGCATAATTAAAGTACTGCATAGGGGAATCTCTAGGGCCAGGGTGAAGGTAAGGCTTCATTATTGTTGGCTGTAATGGGAAAGCCTGCTCAGCAAGCAGCACAGGACCAATTTCCACATTCTTAAGGAGCCTTTTGTCTTTGGTGTATTAGCTGCTAGCCAACACTTTAAGAAGCCGTGACCGCTGAAAGACATTGGAATCGTGGTTTTGTCCAGGCGTTCCTACATTAGTGTATTGAAACTTGTAGGTGTGGTCCAACACAGCTAATATGATGCTGTACCACCCCTTATAATTAATGTATTCAGTGGCATTCTGTTTTGGGGGACAGGCTTCAACATAGCACCCGTCCAGGGTGCCTCTGCCTCGAGGAAACCCTGTCACTGCGGCAAACGTGCGTACGTGCTCGGCGGCTTTGTGTTCCCTGAGAAATTTCACATATCAGATCCAGTCGGCGAACAGCAGTGGCACAAAACATGCGTAAAACAGAATTCACTGGGAAGCGGCCACTACCAAAGATATTGTCCACACTTCTGTCCTCAGCAGAGGTAGCGTGGCGGTAGAGCGCTATTGCAACACGCTTTTTGAGTGGAATGGACTTCCGCATATTTGTGTCCCGACCAATGCGTTCTTTTGGGTGGAGCGCATGCCCAGAACAACAGGCGGGATGCGTCTCCACCCAGCGGTGTCCTGCGGCGGCTGGCGATGAAAACGTTACACCACGTCATTACTCATGGGGCGTACAATGTTGTAGGCATGAGAGAGAGACCGATGACCAGCTGATGCCAGCGCCTCCCATTGCACAGCTGCTCTTGGTTGTTTTCGTGAAGTTGGCTAAAATAGGCGACCAACTCGAATTCCATAGAACTCCGATCAGTCAACGCTGCTCAGTAACATAAATAACGGTCTAAAACTTCACCCGCAAATTAGCCATTAGACAAAAATGCAGCGTATTCTTGACAATAAAAGCATGCTATTCGAGTACCTCTCACATATGAGCTGAACTGTTCTGCTCAACTTACAATGTTGGGTTTATGCAAATGATGCCTCATTCACTTAGTCATTCACAACATCTTTATTGCATCTTTGGCAAAAAAAAACTTAACAGAAGCCCCATTCTCCCCCCCCCCCAAAAAAAAACAACAACGAAGTAATCAGAGCGTTAGCAACACATCAGGCAGTTATGTTTCTTCAATTTTCTTCTGTTTTTTTCTATTGTGTCATCCTATTGGCTAAAGTATTGAAAAATATTGCTGGGTTTTAACGTCCTGTTACGACTATTTGATTACGAGAGACTTCGTCAGGCAGGCTTTCAGAAATCGATGATCTGGGGTTCTTTCACGAGCATTGAATTCGAAGCTCATGGGCCTCAAGCATTTTTGCCTCTGTCGAAATAAAAATATAAAAAATAATAAATAAATATATCAATAAATAAACAAGCCATAAGTAGGTAAATAGCAACACAAGCTAAAAGCGGATTATCTATCAGCAAACAAAAGTTAAGGGGCTGTGACTTATTACGCACTCGTACTGCAATCAAAAATAAGTGCACCAGCATCTTTTTGTGTCAAATCAAAACCCTTCCAGCGTCTTGCTTAGAAAAAAAGATCGAAAAGTTTTACTGTTTTACCTTTTTTGTAACATTTTATGCAAAACTGAGCAAGACTTCTACTCTTGAGATACATGATTTGAAAGTCAACAAACCAAACGAAGCTCTTTTGCTGGCAGCAAAAAACAGTGCATTCTCATGCACGCACATTCGCAGTCAACAAAAGTGGTCCACGTGCGGGCATCTTACCGCAACGCGTAGCGCGTCCGGGAGCTCCTGGCGTCCGGCTCCTTGGTCTGCGGCCCTTTCCTGCGCCTCTTTTCCGGGAGCACCTCGGCCTTACGTTCGAGCTGGAGAGCCACGTGCTTGACCACTAACGCCTCAGCTGATGGCAGCGCCAGCAATGCGTCCGCCCAGGAGGCCAGTCGGCCGCCACTAGTGGACACCTTTGCGGCTTGCTTCGTCCTGGGCAGCTTGTCGGTCAACTTATGCAGCAGGTAGGAGAGCCACAGGGCATTGGTGCGCGGGTGATACGCTTCCCAGTCATTACTGAAAAATACAAAATAAAATGGGAGCTTGTATCGCAGCCAATGAGATGCCGGTGATCTAAAATTGAGCTTTGAAAGTTGTATATCAACAAAATCTTTTGGAGGGGGGACAAAAAGAGCAGATTTCACCTCCAGGAATGAGTCCGGTAATTTTCTTTGTCTTTATTTTTTATATCATTTATGAAGCTGTCACAGCGCGAAGAATATTGCACGAGCAGAGGGTTTCAATATCTGAGCTCATCGCTAATGACCAAGTCGTAGAAAACAAAAGTTGACTTTGTTGATGGTAAGGTGAAACACATTCGAGGTTTTAGGAGCTTCCTTTTTTTTCCCAGGGTGGGAGAAGAGGGGGGTTGTCTCTCGTCGTTGAGCCGGTGCGTATGCTAGTGCTCCTTGCTCCCACTAGAGGCGTAGCTGTGCTCTTAGTTTCCAGAGCACCCACTACATGGTGTGCCGCCGCTCAGGTGATACTCACTCACCTGAGCGTAGTGGGCGAGGCCTCATACAGTATATACTCGCTCCGCGCAGCGGGTGACGACTACGATGACTTCGCGTCGCTGAGAAAGGCAAGCAAGGAAGAGACTCACGTCGGAAATGCTGGTGGTGGAAGTGGTGTGAATGCCATGGTCGAAGCCACTACGGGCGTCGTGCCTTGCAGCTTCTTGAGGGCCGGCAAAGGCGCGTCTACAGACAGCCCAAAGTGTGTGTTTTACACAGACGACGAGTTGCGGACTATGCATATTGCCACTTACATGTAGTGGGTCGACTGCAAGAGCGGCTCTCAATCTGGAGGAAAATAGAAGATCGCGCGCTGCTTCTCCGCTCGAGAGCCAGCCACGACTGGCGCATCGTCCTAGAGCTACCTACTCGGTGGTTTAATACCCCCCCCTAATACTTGTGATTCATTGTGACAAACAGGTGGAGACACTGGGTAGTCTCACGGATGCTGCAGACCCACCCAGGGAGCCGTAATACGAGTCCAGTGCCAGTCAATACTCCCGCGCATCAGACCAGCCACCAAATCAGGGGATTGCCTGCGGAAGTCGACGATACTGCTCCCACCACGTCGACAAACATGACCAGCGCTTCGGTGCAAACCTCGCCAATCGGCACGGGAAGCATGACGTCGAACCACTATACGTTGGAAAGCCCATGGGCACCGGCTACGTTCCATAGTACTGAGCGCGAGGACGTTGAGGACTGGTTGGCGGACTTCGAGCGCGTAGCCACCTTGAATCAGTGGGACGACGCGGCGAAACTGGGTCGTGTCTATTTCTATCTCAAAGACAGGGTACGTACATGGCATAAAAATCGAGAGGAGCAGTTGACAACGAGGCCCGAATTCTCTCGTAGACTTCGGCAGACCTATGCAAGCGCTGATCGCCAAGAACGAGCTGAACGAGCAATTCTGGCCCGCGTCCAGTCGCCAAATGAAACTGTGTCCACGTACGTTGAAGACATGGTGCGCCTATTCCGACGGGCCGATTCAAGAATGACGGAGGGCAAGAAGTTCCGTCACTTGATGCACGGTGTCAAGGACTAGCTTTTTGCCGGCCTTGTGCGAAGCCCTCCGAAGACGGTTGTGGAGTTCTTGTTCGAAGCCATGACGATGAAAAAAAATGCTGCAGCAGCGATCCAACCAATACGACAGGCGAGTCAGTGACATGTCCACTGCTGACATTTTCACAGTCGCTGGAACTAGCAACGACTGTCTACGTGAACTCATCCGTAGTATAGTACGTGAAGAGTTGCAAAAGGCTGGTGTAACACCTCATCCTACAGTTAACTCTATTGCAACTGTGATCAAGAATGAGGTGCACCAGGCCCTCCGGGACACCTTGCCTCCTGATACAGCTGCGCCAGCTCCTGCTGTATACCGCCGTGGGACAACCTACGCGGAAGCCTTGAAACGCCCTGCTGCATCGCTGCCATTGTTTGTTCATCCTGTTCCTGCTGTTTCTCTCCAGTGAGCGCAGCACATACCGTACTACGAAGGCACGTACACACCACCACCCTTGCCCTTTGTCCGTGGCGCTTCTGTCGCCCATCGTTCGGTGCAACCAGTCCAGTACATCGACGATCGGCACACGTCTCCTCGGAAGTATGATGTTTGACGCACACCTGATCACCGGCCTCTATGATTTTACTACGGAGAAGCTGATCACTTGTGCCTGCAGTTCCCATATTGCCATCTTCAGCTTCGCGGCTTCTCTGCGTACTCGCCGCCACCCCGTTATGGCCAGAGACCACGCGACATCGAAAACTACCTCTCCCAGCAGCATGCACCACCGTCTGCCGGGCGCCAGTCGCGCTCGCTATCACCGAGGCGATTTTCATCAATGCCCCAGCGGTATTCTAGCGCAAAATCTCCCAGACCCCACCGGTAAAACTAGCTGAAACGACCTCTGGGGGCGAGGTCGCTCGCAGAACCGTACAGAAACTGGAACGACATCACCTGCTGCTGCAAAGGATAGCTGGCTTTCCCTCGACATAGCTGTGACAATTGATGATTGTGCAGTTAATGCGTTAGTGGACACCGGCGCAGACTATTCCATACTGAGTAGGAAACTGACAACGCAGCTGAAGAAAGTAATCACGCCGTGGCATAACTCACAGATTCGGACAGCTGGTGGCCATGTCGTTACTCTACTGGGCGCCTGCACAACGAGAGTACAGATTCAAGGGTACACATTCGTAGCAAGCTGCCTTGTTCTACGTGAATGCTCTCGTGACATCATTCTGGCAGCTGACTTTCTACTGGATTATGGAGATATCATTGATGTGCAAGAGCGCCGCGTCACGTTCTCAGCCCAGCGAGCAATCAACGTGCAGGATGACGGAAGGCGTGTCGATGTACTGCGTATTTCTGAACAGAGCGTGACTCTTCCTCCACGAGCAAGTGTTCTAGTCGACGTAACATGCTGTTTGAGCGATGGCAATGTGGTGGCCTAGACAAATTTAGAACACCTCCTGCAGCAACGCATATGTTGAGCTAGAAGTGTGATACACCTCTGTGATGGCCTATCTGAATTGCTCGTTACTAACTTCATCATCGAGCATCGATACCTTTTCCGTGGCACTTCGATAGAGTTTGCCCACGAAGTAGCAAAGGTAACCAACTGTTCATGTCAGAACTAGTGGATACTGCAGGCACGTCAATGAGCAATATTGACATCAATCCTGATCTGTCTACCCATAACCAGACTGCGCTGCGAGCGCTCTTGTTCGAGTTCAAGTCTCGCTTCTCAAGTTGCTCAAAAATCCGCCAGACTTCCATTATTCTAAAGAGCATCATCACGTACGAGGACGCATGCCCGATACACCAGCACCCCTACCACGTGTCGGCTAAAGAACGTGAAGCGATACGTACGCAAGTCCGCGAGATGCTTGACGATGGCGTTGTCGAACCATCCAACAGCCCGTGGTCCTCTCCAGTCGTGCTTGCCAAAAAGAAGGACGGGTCACTATGCTTCTGCGTCGACTACCGAAAGCTTAACAACGTGACCAAAAAGGATGTGCACCCGCTGCCGTGTATCGACCATTCACTGGATAGACTTCGTCGTTTCCATTATTTCACTTCTCTCGATCTCAAAAGCGGGTACTGACAAATCGAGGTAGATCAGCGAGACCGCGAGAAAACAGCCTTTGTGACTCCAGACGGCCTATACCAATTTCGAGTACTCCCTTTTGGTTTGTGTTCGGCGCCGGCAACTTTTCAGCGAATGATGGATACTGTCCTCACAGGGCTCAAGTGGCAGACTTGTCTAGTCTACCTTGATGATGTAGTGGTGTTCTCTTACACGTTCGAGCAGCACCTTCACCACCTGCGCAGCGTGCTGGAGGCTATCCGATCGGCGGACCTCACACTAAAGCCACAGAAGTGCCACTTCGGCTATGAAGAACTCAAATTTTTTGGACATGCAGCTAGCGCCGAAGCAGTCCAGCCCGATCCGGACAAGCTTGCCGCTGTTGCCGAATTACGAGCTCCTGTCGATAAGAAAGCCATCCGGCGCTTCCTTGGTTTGTGTGCCCACTATCGCCAGTTCATTCACGGCTTTTCACAGATAGCAGTACCTCTGGCTCGTCTCACGAGGGACGATACGCCGTTTGGCTGGGAAAACGAGCAACAAGCAGCTTTTGATGAACTGCGACAGCGCATGCGATCAGCGCCCATTCTCACTCATTTCGACGATGATGCTTACATGGAGGTCCATACTGACGCTAGTAACTATGGGCTCGGTGCAGTGCTCGTTCAGCGTCAAGAGGACACTGAAAGAGTGATTGATAGCCTACGCCAGCCGCTCTCTATCCCGTGCCGAGGCGAATTATTCCACTACGGAAAAAGAGTGCCCTGCAGTCGTGTGGGGAATTACCATGTTTCGCCCGTACCTTTACGGTCGTCCTTTCAAGATAGTGATGGACCACCACGCCCTCTGATGGGTGGCAAGCCTGCGCGACCCTTTAGGACGGCTAGCACGGTGGAGATTGTGGCTGCAGGAGTTTGACGTCACCATCGGCCATAAGTCCGGCTGTAAGCATGAAGACGCTGACACACTGTCACGCGCATCCCTTCACATCGTCAGTCAGGAAGCAGAGGAAGACGAAGGCTTCCTGGGCGCCATTAGCTCATCAGACTTGAGCGAACGGCAGCGAGATGACGCAGAGATTCGTCCAATCGTTGATCATTTAGAGAGCCAGGGCGCAATCATACCAGGCCATTTATCCCGCTCGTCGATGTCGTTCTGCCTTCGAGACAGTGTGCTGAACAAGAACGCTTGTTTAAACAACCGTGCTTATTTCCTGGTGGTTCCTCTAGACATGCGAGACCACGTCCTTTTCGCTTGCCATAACGAACCCACATCCGGTCATCTGGGCTACTCTCGGACACTCGCCAGAGTGAGTGAGAGGTACTATTGGCCAGGACTTCCGGCAAGCGTCAAGAAGTATGTCAAGAGCTGTCAGGAATGTCAGCGCCGAAAGCAATCATCTGTTAAACTAGCTGGTTTGGTTTAGCCAATTGAAGCACCATGCACGTCGTTCGACCAAGTCGGCATGGACATTCTTGGGCCATTTCTCCTGTCTGCGGACAGCAACAAATGGGTGATCGTCACGACCGACCACTTGACACGCTACCTTGAGACGCAGGCGATTCCACGAGCCATGACTTCTGAGGTAGCACAATTTTACATGCACCTTATTTTGCTACGACACAGTGCTCCTTCCGGTATAATAACGGACAGAGGGATGGCATTCACGGCACAGCTTATGGACGAAGTTTTTAAACTGAGCAACACCAGACACTGAAAGACAAGTGTGTACCACCCACAAACCAACGGACTTACTGAGCGACAGAATAAGACCTTCGCAGACATGATCTCAATGTACATCAACGGACAGCACAAAACATGGGACCGGATCTTACCTTATGTGAACTTCGCGTATAATACCATCGTGCAAGAGACCACGCGATTCAAGCCATTTGGGCTTCTCTACGGCCGCGAAGTGCAGACCATGCTAGACTTTATGCTACCGTGTCAAGACGAAGACGAGTTAGCAACTGATGCCGAAGAGTTTGCAGAGCACGTTGACGATGCCCAGCAGCTCGCGCGACTGCACATTGGCTGGCAACAGCAGGCAGACGCACGACGCTATAACACCCTCCGCAGAAAAGTGTGCAACGTTAAACGTTGCCAAGTTCAGGTTCCAATAGCAGCCTGTCCGGATCCAAAGATTCTTAGCACCCTCTGCTGCATTGCGGATCTGACCGCTGCGGTGGTCAGTTGCTTCGCAGCTGCTGGGGACTGAAGGCCGTGAGTTAATTGACGTATGCACGTGGAAGGTAGTGGCCAGATACTGCAATGATAGATCATTTACGACAGATTACACAATGAAAATTCGGAATAAATGCATTACATTCAGAATACCATCGCTCGCCAACGTTGCGTACTTATTCATTAACCACAACTTTTAAGCTGTGATAACATCTGAAATGACAACTGTCTCAATATGGATAAATAAAATTTTAGCTTGAGCGACGTCGGGATTTCCTAATAACATTTTTTTTTCAAAAGTAGAATTACACTAAAGTAGACCCAACAATACTGAGGAACCTTATTGCGTCAAAGCATTACGTGAAAGAATAATAAAGGCGCATCAGAATGTAGAGGGTAGATGACCCATGAGTTTCTCGCATTCGACACCAGCCATCATATCTATTTTAACCTTTCAAGTATGACCGCACGTACAAGTTTATAATTTCTAATTAACTAAAGAACACTGGCATCAACCATAAATCGCATGGCACATCAAGGCCGTTTCACATGACACAAAAAGTAGCGATTTTCAGTGCGCGAATTCGCTAGCAGCGAAAAAAAGGCCAGTTTGCTCATGCCGTAGCGGTCGGTGGCGAGCTTCGAACATGTTGGAAATTTTCGCTCTGGTCCCAACGGCGGGAATGATTTTTGGTCGGGACCCATCAAAATAGGGCCGGGCCGGCTAAGCCACCGAAATAGCGTCGATGACCGATGCTGTGCGTTTAAAAACTAATCCAGAATAAGAAGCCTTTTTAAACATCGAAACACGCGGGCCCTTCTTTACCGCTTATGGAACCAAATGATATAATAATCCACAAATCATTGCATTACGTTCGAAAAATTTTGTGGTGTCTGACAGAAAGAAGGGTGGCAAGAACTCGCCGCTCCAGTCGCAGAGCGAAAATCACGAACCGTTCGCGGTCCATGTGAAACGAAACCGCCATTAGCAGCGGTTGAGAACAGAACG
The DNA here is from genome assembly GCA_013436015.1 of Rhipicephalus annulatus. NCBI lineage: Eukaryota > Metazoa > Arthropoda > Arachnida > Ixodida > Ixodidae > Rhipicephalus > Rhipicephalus annulatus. The sequence goes on along the minus strand of WOVY01000483.1, from coordinate 135,201 downwards.
AATAGAGTGAACACAACGATTTTTTTCGCTGCAATCGCGGCATGTGAAACAGGCTTTAACGAGATGCACCCGTCGTCAGCGGCAAGCAGTGCCACCAGAAGCAAACAAGAAATGGCCGTGCACCACGCGTCCACATGCACAACCAGCAGCTGGGCGCCTGTCCTTAGGAACCGTGTCGTTTCGGGTAATTTCAAGTTTTCCCCCAAAACAGTGTATCGTTATTTTAATTAAAAAAATATGCGGAATTGAATCGGTGCTCGAACACTGTACCGAAGAACGTTTCGAATATGTCCGGTTTTTACTTGTAACAGAAGACTGTAACTACGCCATGTGCAATCTCACCGAGACGAGCTAGGACTACAGCTAGGACTACACAGCGCCTGCTACTTAACACATGCGCTATTTTTGCCGCCGTAAACTTGACCGCCAATTCGCATATGCCATTCATAGAGTAAGGAAAAATACAAGTACTGCTGATATCTACTCACCTCCTATTTCAACTTGAATAGACAGCTCGTCGCTGGACGGCTATGATGGCCATGACGTCCATCCAACGTGCGAACGAGGTGAAGACGGCACACAGTCATACACGTAACGCACTGTGGAATGTTCAAGCGAGCATAAACGGTGCAAGCGTTTATATTGGTCTAAAGCTAATTGAATTGCAATAGTTTTGATGACTTTTGTACTATTACATAAGTGCTTGACAGCCATTCCAGTTTGTGGGTTTCTAAAAATTGCCCATCTTTGGTGACCTTTGGTGAACTATTTTTTTTAAGCGCAGTAGGGCTGCGCACGGGCCAAACGGCGTGCGTGCAGTAAAAAGTGTGCAGTTTAAATGCCACACGGTGCACTTGCTGGTACACTTTGGTCCTTTGGATGAAAAGAAACAAAAAAGAGGTATTCCGTAAAGAAGCCAGTGCGAACTGAATTGATGACCGGAACAAAAGAGCGTCCGTGGCTATTCGGTAGCTGTTCGTCTGACTTCACGACGAAGTCACCAAAGAAACGGATCCGCTCAAACCACTTTACTTTTTTTATCGCTTGTACGTGCTCGCATCACGAATTTCAGTCGAATAGGATATAATACACAAAAGTAAGTAAGCTTGATGAACAGGCAAATTCTGTGAGCATTCGCCAGCAACCACGGTATGTGTCAGAAGAGCCCTTGGCCTCCATGGTAAATCTCACAGATATTTTCTCAAACTTTTGCTTCGTTCTAATTATTGAGAAGGAGAAACAACTAAGAGAAACGCGCACTTAAAAAAAAATTTGAGACTTTCGCTACCATCTCGCCCATATTTTGCTTGTAGGCCATGCCCTTTTTTGTCACGCTGTCCGGGCATTGACCAATGATAACGGAAGTCGATGGGAATCCAAGCTGTTTTCCATCATTGGTTATCGGCCACTGCTGGTAGAGCATTGCGTGTACAGAGAGCATGTCATCCGAGGGACTCAAAAGCCTACGACCACATGTTCTCTACATATGGCCAGAGACCTTGCACCGAGAGAAACAGCCAATATCTAATGTATACACGGAGAGCTTGGAAAATGGAACATCAGTATAGAATATGTGACGCCTTTGACGACCAATGAACCCGTCTGACCCCACTCGCACCTACACTATAAAAAAGTTGTAGTACTAGCTAACCTTGGGGTAGTAATGATTCGTCAAATATATTACAATCGAGCTAGTTTGTGCAGTTTGAACGGCTAGGGTTGTAACAGTTGCTACTTCTCTGTTCCTAACAACATTTACTAACTGTTACTACATTGCCGTCATAAAACATAGGTAGTGATTTTACAGGCTTTACGAACAATGTTGTAGTCAGTGTTAAGGTGTTGAAGTTGTCAAATTATACCTCCATTGTTAACACGGGTCAATGAATGTCTCATTACTACAAAACTTTGCGTAATCACGCGGGATGTGTCATGATTCATGAACACGAAGAGTCATTATCATCAGCCTGACTATGCCCACTGGAGGGCAGAGGCCTCTCCCGTGATGCACCAATCAACCTGGTCTTGTGCTTTCTGCAGTCGCGTTATACCTGTGAACTTTTCAATCTCCTCCTAATGCGTTTGCCTTCTCCGAGAATACAGTCACTAACCCTTTGTCACCAGTGGCTATCCGGCCTACGTGCTACGTGACGAGCCCACGTTCATTTCTTCTTCTTAATTTCAAATATGACAGTCTTAACCCTGGTTTGTTCCCCGACCCATTCTGCTCTCTTCTGGTCTCTTAAGGTTACATCAATCATTTTCTTTACCATCACTCGCTGTGTCGTCCTGAATTGATGGGGAACCCTCTTTGTAAGCCTCAAGGTTTCAGCTCTGTAGGTAAGTACCGCCCAGATGCATCTGTTGTATACCTTCCTCTTGAAGGTTAGAGGTAAATTACAATTAATTATTTGAGAAATCCTAAGTATGTGATCCGCCCTATTCTTATTCGTCTAGGTATTTGACTGTCGTGGTTCGGTTTCGCGGTTACTACCTGGCCCAAAGAACACATATTCCTTTATAAGTTCTAGCATCTTTCCATCTATCCCAAAGTGCTGTTTTCTGCCAAGGCTGATGCACAGTACTTAATTCTTGTATAGAATAACTTTCACACCTACTTTTCTGTTTTTCTTGTTCAGTTCAGTAATCATGAGCCGTACCGCATTCCCCTATTCACTCATCAATCCAATGTTGTCAGTTAACCGCAGATTACTTAGATACTCTCCCTAAGCCCTTATTCCCACCTCTTGCTATTCAAGGGCGCTGAAAAACTCATGTAAACACGCGGTGAATAGCATTGAAGCGATTTTATTTATTATATAATAATTATTTCCACCTACATCGTCCAAGTGGGCATTATTGTAGGGCGGTGAAGGAAAAAGAACAGTATGACAGTCAAACAAAGCGCACACATCTTGTAGTGACAAACAAAACGCATCTGATGGAAGGTCAGCAACCCACGTATCCAAATTATTTCATTCGCAAATGGTAAAAAGAAAAAAGAAAAATTCGCAAAGGCAGCAGCACGACAGCTGACCTCGTAAATTTTTTTAAGTGATCATTTCTTTGTGACATGTAGTGTGGACTCATCATGTATAAACTCTTGTGAATGCGGATTTAATCACTAAATATAGAATGAAAAACTAATCACAAGAATTTTCTGCACTGATCAAGGGGCTTAACAGTCGAGTTAAAATTGCAATGAGCACTGACAAACCACGCTGTGCGGTTTTGTAAACGTTCAAGTTTATAGCTTAGAATCGGACCATGAGGATCCCATACTGCACAGGCATATTCAAGGATAGGTCGGACATTTGTAACACATAAAGCTTCTTTCAGACGTTTTGAAGCCGACTTGAAATTTCGTTAATTAAAGTTTAACACAGCGTTGGCCTTGCCAGTTACAAAACATATATGCTTGTTCCAAGACCTCGTTTAGAGCCAAGAATCTATTCTGAAGGGAACATCTGAATTTTTCTACTTTCCCTCCAATGGCATGACCGTGTTTGATGCGGTGACGTGCCTGGGGGCACGTCACCGCATCAAACCCGGTCATGCCAACACCGCTCTCTGTGCAGGCCGCTCTGATATGGACCGTCTCGACGCTGCCTTTCTGTTTCGCCGACATCCAGCTGTCCGGGGAACCGCCCATTCAAGCCGCTCCGCCGCCTGCCCGGGATTTTTACCGCTGAAGAGGCCACGGAATTTCCGCTGCTTCCCGTATAGAACGAGCCACTCATCTGGCAACCTGGTGCTACGGTCAACGCAGAACCTTCGTCATTACTTATGCCACTTGGGGCACGTCACCGCATCAAACACGGTCATGCCAACACCGCTCTCTGTGCAGGCCACTCTGATATGGACCGTCTCGATGCTGCCTTTCTGTTTCGCCGACATCCAGCTGTCCGGGGAACCGCCCATTCAAGCCGCTTTGCCGCCTGCCCGGGATTTTTACCGCTAAAGAGGCCAGGGAATTTCCGCTGCTTCCCGTATGGAACGAGCCACTCATCTGACAACCTGGTGCTACGGTCAACGCGGAAGCTTCGTCATTACTTATGCCACGACTGCACCGACGTCACTTGGGGCACGTCACCCCATCAAACACGGTCATGCCAACACCGCTCTCTGTGCAGGTTAGTTATTTACCGCACGCTTGTTGTACCCGCACAAGCGACCCATTCTTACTTGCGGTGTCGTGCCCATTCGAATTTATTGATTCTTTCAAAAAATTGTTTTGCCAGACTTGCTTATATTGTATCAATGCGTATGTTGTTCACCTTCTGCTTGTCCTCTCTGGCGACGTTGAACTGAACCCAGGTCTTGGTACTAAAGATGCAACAGCAACTCTGCAATAAATTGCTGCTGCGATTGCTGCTGCGAATCAATTGCTGCTGCACGACTTGAGCTTTCACAAAACACTGTACTTGCTGAGCTTACAGGCATTCGTAGTGCACAGACCAGCATTGAAAATCACGTTACCACTCTTTCCATGCGCGTTGATGCCTTAGAAAAAGTGGTACAAGCATATCAAGCCAACGAACACACTGCTTCGATTAACTCGAACGATGAAATTTCCAGACTTTCCACTGAATTTAAAACGCTAACGGAGAAGTGCAACGACGCAGAAAATCGCTTGCGTAGGTCAAACTTAATCGTTTTCGGGATTAAGTTTGAACAAACGGCGAAACCTGGGAGCAATCTGAGGCACACGTTATCTCCTTCTGTTCACAGAGTCTTGGATTGTCGATACATACTGACGATATAGAACGTGCACATCGCTTGGGCTGCTTCCAGGATTCTAAAAACCATCCCATAATTGTTAAACTGGCGCATTTTAAAGTCAAGTCGAAGATCCTTGCAGCAGGCCCAAAGCTGAAGGAAACATTTTCGATTCGAGAGGATTATTCAGCTCATGTACGATTGGCCCGGAAAAAACTGTACTCTTTTGCAAAAGAAAGGAACGCCTCATTCAAAATGCGTTACGACAAGCTACTGATCGACAAGAAGCAATACACATACAACGCCGCTACAGATTCCGTAATCGAATGATCTTCATAGCGATCACCGCCCGCTTCCAGGCCTCACCATAAACCTGCTCAGCCTCTTCTAAGTTCACCTAGTAAACCATCATATCATATTATGGCTCTCATGCTAACAAACATTCGCAGCTACTTACCAAAAAAGGATGCCATAGAAGCCATCCTTAAAGATAACTGCTCCGACATTTCGATCTTCACCGAATCGTGGCTTACCGCAGATATTCACGACAACGAACTCATCGAGAACAGTAGACTGTTTAGTGTCTATAGATTTAACAGAGATGGCCGAAGAGGCGGCGGTGTCCTTGTTCTCATTAAAGCTACAGTAGCCTCGCATTTAGTACCCATGAATTGTGGCCTTGAACTAGTGTGCATTAATCTGTCCCTTCCTTTCGGCAAAGCCATACTTGTCGCATGCTACCGCCCACCAGATGCCAATAGTTCTTTTGTTGATGAGTTGTATTCCGTCCTTTTACATCTACAGTCCCGATATCGCCGTGCCAAGTTCGTGCTTTGTGGAGATTTTAATTATCCTGACATCGATTGGGAGGAGCTGTCAGCAGGCTCTCGTCAGTCAAAACGATTTCTTGATCTAATCCTTACTTTCAATTTGATTCAGTGTGTTAAAACTACAACGCGTGGTAGCAGCATTCTCGATCTCGTATTTGTCTCAGAACCAGAGTTGTGTCAGTCTTTATCGTGTCTATTACTCAAAATTGAGAATAAATCACCATCGTATCGTTAAAAAGCGGGTAAACGGCGGGCTGGGAAAGAAGCGACTGTCGGCATGTGTCGGCGGCAGAGCAGGCGAGTCCGGGTCGTGAGGCCACTTCTCCATGGTTGCAGCCACGCCAGTGTTCGTTCTCGGGGCCAATAGAAATCCTCGATGTTGCCAGCAATGTTCTTGTGTATAAGAAACCACACTACTATAGTTCGCTTTTGTAAAGTAGCCCATGGTAGCATAGGACATGTTTGTTCATCAGCAATGCATTAACCTCATGTGTTTTGCAAACTTCGCTGAACCCTATTACATACTATTTAGGACCCGGTGATTCCTCGACTAGCGCAGTTGGACTAGCCTCTTTAGACAGTGTTGTAGCGTTAACCGTAGCCAATTTCAGATTCCAATGGCAGCCTGTCCGATCCCAGAAATACTTAGCACCCTCCACGGCATCGCAGGTCTGACCGTCGCCTTGGACAGTTGGCACCACTGGGGACTGAGGGCCAGGGATTATATGCTGTATTAATAAGAGCTAGTGGCGAAGTACAGTACCAGAGAGGCCAAACCTGCTCTGGTGAGGGAGTGCATTACCAGCAGTTGGTCACTAGTGAGACCGCACCTAATACTTTTTTTTCTTTTTGAACGATTCCTTCATCACGCATTTTAAGTAAATATAGAATTGGGAATGGTCTGCAATTGTCATTCGAACTGAAGTTTGTCATTGCATACTAAGCTGCTGCGCTATGTATGAGTAGGGGTTCTGTTGCACTTTCTTAAGATAGCTGAATATCACCTGGTCGTCTACCAGTTCTCAACTGCACATGACTCGTAGCTCACCTGACTCCACATTTTCATTTAAAAAAAGCGGCGTGGCTTCGAACTTCTGACCTGGGGAGCTTAGACCGGCTTAGCGGGGCCCCCTTCTAACACCACTGACGTGAGAGGCTGGTGCCATTACAGCTCAGTTCAACTCCCTCGCGGAATTGAAGCTCCGCATGCTCCAGTATGCTTCTCACTCCGGACAAAAGAGAAGCTCCCCCGCGCTTAACGTCGTACAACTTTGCCTTTATCCTGATTGAAATGATGCACATAACCCACATAGCCCAGCTTAGTGTTCTGGATGACCCCTCCTTCTCGCTCGTTCATTCTCTCCTAACTTCTTTCTGTCTCACTCAATTTTGGCTTTGTTGGTTTCAAAATGTCTGCGATGACGCGTTTTCGCCGATTTCGGCTGGTAGCTATTTTGGCGTTTCCCGTCAACTGACGAGTTGTGCGCTGCTCTTTTGGGAACTAATCGGCTATTTCTATATTGCTCTGTTCCGTGTAAACTTCGCGGGCGGTTTGAGTGCATGAAAAGTAAAGGCGAAAAGTTTCTATTTGCAAAAGATGCTGGCTTTAATTGTATCGTATTTTCTGGCATTTAGGTGTAGTAATGACACTCTAGTGAATAGGTATAATAGTAAACAGTGGATTTAAGTCGGGAGTCAGATATATATACTAGTGATTGCATCTACAACTAGCCTACTCACGCAGAAGATGGAACAGTAAATGAAAAGTTAATGAAAATTTTTTTCGAGTTCTAGAGAGTGGCGAAATGTAAGGAACTTTGTCCGAAACCAATGAACCGCATACTGTCAGTTTGAATGGATGGACCCTGACAATTCTCAGCACAACACAAACACACAACGAAAGGTGCACGCGACAGGTTCAGCTTGTAAGTGCTTCCAGGAGCACTCATAGTCCTACTTTTGGGAAACGCAACTAATGCCAGTGCATGGCTATGCTTTATGATAAATAATTTAAGTTTGTCTCTCTTTTTAGACAGTGCACAACTGTATTAGTTGTTCGAGATAACGTAGCGAAGAGCTTTTAATGAAACAGTAATACAAAAAGATGTCATATCTATCTTGCATAATAATACCACCTCAGCATGGACCAATACACAAGAGCCCAGATGGGCATATATTAAGCTTACATACAGGGCCTTAATGAACTTGAGTGGATGTCTGAGCTAGTAGTAGGTTGTTAGGCGCTCGTTATCCTCAAAGATATGCTTGGCAAATGTGTTAAACAATTGCATAGCAAAGAGTTGGTAACAGTGTGCAAAGAACCATTAAAGCTTTTAAATGTCAGCAAACTTGCGCAGTAAAAAGGTAACAAAAGTTACCAGTAGAAGTTGATAACAGAAGAGTATATAGATACTACACGTACAGTACGCTACAGTACAATGTAAGCTGCTCCTGGGGTATATATGTCGGCAGTATAAATCTAGTATAATGAGAAAGACTAGTAATCTATAAATGCTATCAGGAATACAGGCCACCCTAATAAGATATAATATACGCAAACCTAAAAAATGGAAAATTATAAAATGGTGCACCTACTATGGTCAACATATGGTTCGTTTTACGCTCCCAGTTTTGTTAAATAGAATAAGTAAAAAGCAGCTTTTTAATATTCGGGAAACCTCATTTAAAGAACTATAGAGAATTTTCACCACAATGTCCTGATCATGAACATGCCTAATCAGCAACGCCGTCTTTTCGCATTTTGCTGTTATTTGAAGGAAAATATTTCGGTATATTTCATTATTCTGTTTCTTTGTTATGTATATAGAAGCACGGTACTTTCTATGCATAAAGGATCTTCATGTACAATATATTGTGTGCTCTTCAATTTCCTCTTGTTTTTTTTGTTAGTTACCACCTTTCACACTGTAGCATGTGTAGGGTGGCCAGGACACCCTCAGGGTGATTGTATACTTTTTTTTCCCCTGATCTCTCACATTTTGTTGTAAATAAATAAATTCAAATAAAATATAGCCCCTACGTTTATTATGCATCTATAAGAAAGAAGAGCTTTTGTGTTTCAGGATCAATTACCAAAAATGTGAGCCTACAGCACTAAACCATGCTATCTGGTTCTGCCTGTTAAGCGATGTAGCAAAATACTTTCATTCAGCCGCACCTAAAATCTTTTGACATATCTAGAGAGTTTAATTTACCATTGCCACAAGAAAGCTGTATCTACAGTGGCCGAAACAAGGTACCAAACTCATATAGCTATAGTCTCAGTACGTTTGAATGATTCACAATGCTAATATATCGGCGGTTAGAAGTTGATAGTTTCTGGAGTTTTATGTCGAAAAATCATAATATTATGAGACACGCTGTAATGAGGGGCTACAGAATATATTGACCATCTCGTTTATTTTCAATCCTCCTGTCATGTTAGTTTGTCATAATTTACTAATTCTACTGTAATTGTCTATTATAATGCCGCAGCACTTGCTTGTGATTTTATAACTTGTACTTCTTCATTTTGATACACGCCTATATTTGTCGGCTGAATATGTTAAAATAATTTTTGTACCCTTGCATATCTAATGCATCATTCTTCACTTTAAAGATAATACATCGAGACAATTTCTCTGAAAATAATACAATAGTTATCACGTAGTATTGCCCGCCGTGACAGTCTAGTGGCTAACGTACACGGCTGCTGACCAGCTGATCGTGGGATCGAATCCCAGCTGCGGCGGCTGCATTTTTGGTAGAGACGAAAATGTTTTAACCCGTGCACTCAAACTTGGGTACACGTTGAAGAATGCCAGGTTTTCGAAATATTCGGAGCCATCCACTACAGCGTCTATCATACTTATATGGTGGTTTTGGGACGTTAAACCCCACATGTCAATGAAATTATTATTACGTAATATTTTAGATTGGATGATTAACGTCCAGGTAGCAAAGAGGTGTTATTGGTGCAAGAAAGTAACGACTGCTCTTACCACCCATTTCATTCCAGTTGCCCCGCCGCGGTGGTCTAGTGGCTAAGGTACTCGGCTGCTGACCCGCAGGTCGCGGGTTCGAATTCCGGTTGCGACGGCTGCATTTCCGATGGAGGCAGAAATGTTGTAGGCCCGTGTGCTCAGATTTGGGTGAACGTTAAAAAAACCCCAGGTGGTCGTAATTTTCGGGGCCCTCCACTACGGCGTCTCTTATAATCGTATGGTAGTTTTGGGACGTTAAACCCCACATATCAATCAAATGAAATTTATTCCTGTTAATAACTAATATAGGTAGTAATAAGTTAATAACAGTTGCACCTAGCAATTGTTTACTAATGTATGTAGTAAACAGGTTATGAAAGTTAAGTAACAGTCCACTGAAGGTAGTAAGCATTGCAGTTACTACCTATTTGCTTGCACATGGTAACTTTTCACTACATTTAAAAGTGTATGCGAACCCCACGACCGCTGCCTCTCTTAGGGCAGGTGCCAAGGTGGCAATAAGAGTAAACAGTGTGAACAATTTATACGGTCAGGACACCCACCCGTTGAATGAGTGTTTATGCGTATCTCCCATTATTCGTCTATTGCGCAACGATGGAAGTGCCATACTGAGCGGAGGTGCTCAGCACTGTCGGGAGAGTAAGCAGACGACCACCATTGTTATTTACGCCATTGTACGCGTGATGCCATGTCGTTGACGTTCCCGTTTAGGTTAGAAAATATCAACCTTCGTTTTATGTGGGATGGCTGAAATTTCTAGGTATTTGTAATAATACCTCAAGGGTGGGGAGCTCAACACCTACAAAAAGTCGCCCGCAACACAGTTTCACTCATTTAGTGCAAGACCTTAAAGGAGCCCTGACACACTTGTGCTTTTAAGTAACCATAGAATTAATTCACTAAAAGAGCCTATTGCCTCACGAATTCAATGCCACAAGATTTAAAAGAATCCGACCAATGCGAGTGGAGTTGCAAAGATTTGTCACATGCTGCAACTGCATTCTCTTCTCTCGTCCTTACGAAAGTGCTGGAAGCAGGGAGGAATGGCAAGGGCAAAAGTAAAAAAAGAACATCACGCGTGCATCGTGACCTTGAGCATTTTTCGTTTTGTTTTACTGGAAATGCATAGTTTCCTCGCGGAGATCACGCGCCCACGCGTGAACAAGTCACAGCCTCCCACGATAATCTCTAACTACCGAGCGTGTCATGTTCAAATCAGCCAATGGCTGATAAATCGACTTTCTACGAGTGATTTTTGAGCATCTTCCGTCATTTACCGAAAGAAAAGAAATAAATTTTCGCTGACTCGGTAATTTATTTTGAATTACTGGCTGCATGCTGTGCTATAATATTTGACTGGCGTGTTGTCGGGAGCCTCTACTACTGATCGGCAGCATTTTCTGACCATGCTCAAAAAGTATTGCAGGGCCCCTTTAGGACAAAAAGGGACGGGAGCAATGACTCTTCACAGTATTTTGGGACAGATGAGCTACCCTGACATTGTGCGAGTTAATGCGTCGCTTCTTGTTCTCAAGCGCTTGTTCTGCCGTATCGGTGCTTGTTGGATGCACTCGATCATCTTGACACTGGTAAAAAACGAAAGTTGTCATGTTGTTTAGATTTGACTGCCGTGCACGGACACTTCGCTCGAACATTCAGTATTATTTACAGAAACAGCAATGTGGCAATTGTTGACTTTAGAAAAAAACAAGCAGAAATTCAGAAGTCGCATTTGTAATCAAAACAAAACGACTGTTGACCATGAGCTCCACCTCCTATCTAGGTCTCGTTACGCTGGTCTGCGTGAAGCTCCTATCATATTCACTGGCTTGATGAGCAGGACCTGAGCACTTGTTTCCTTGGTGACCCTCTTTAAAACTTGCCACTGCTCCCATGGTGTCATCTATTGACACCTTTCAACAGTCTGGCTGACCACACTATATCATCAGACACGTCTCCCCTGGTCGAGGGAACTGCAGTATCCCTTGAGCAACAGACTTCACTAAGTGACGCCTCACTGCCTGACTCCCTGTGCTTTCATCGCCGAACGCTTGGGCCCGAGCCTGCAAGCCAGGGCATCTTCTACATGATTTGTGTATGTGTAGCACCGCGAAAGCTGTGTGCAAAGGTCCACATTGTTTTCACAGATTTATCTGGGGTATCAAACAGTGCCAGTTCGATTTATGGAGTTCTCCCGATCTTGCGTAGTATTGGGGCTCGGAGGAAGCGCGAGAAGCTGCCGGGTTTACAGTCCTGTGCTGCATTGACAAATGGCGCTGATCAGCTCAGTGGGCATCTGCGACGTAGCTGGACGCAGCGACAGACTTTCGAGCTGAGTATATGAATCGGGCAATCGTCATCGTCCAAGCTGCTACCTTTAAAACAAATCACTTGGCTGTTTTAGTGCTGCAGTAACGCCAGCATTTGTGTTTCTTCCACCTTCGCTAGCCACCGCCTCCTAAACATAAAGCATTTATGGTTTCGTAGATGTGAGCTCAGCCCAAACACCCTCACAAATGCCAATAACAACGCACTTGCAGGAATTAAGTATTACGCTCCTGGTGATGTCCCTCCCGCAGTGCGTGCTCTCACTGTTGACGCTGTTCACCTGATTCACTTACCGGGAGCCACGTGATTTGCCAGATTGTGTCACGTGATCCATACTTCCAGTCAGATAGCACCCCGCTTTAACTTCAAACTCAGAACGGTCGGGAGCACCCCGAGTCGGAAGCTGAATGGTCTGAAAGAATCAAGCAAAGATAGTACGAGTGCTCGAATTTTCCCAACCGAACGCTCAGACACATTTCAGAGTGCTCCAGAGCACTTGTGAACAACCAACCGGATACACCATAAGCTGGAAGAGACGGGAACTAGCGCGGTCGCTTTGATTGATATGCGGGGTTTAACGTCCCAAAACCACTATATGATTATGAGAGACGCCGTAGTGGAGGGCTCCGGAAATTTAGACCACCTGGGGTTCTTTAACGTGCACCCAACTAGCGCGGTCGCAGTATTCCACAAATTGTTTTTTGTGAAGATGGAGTGGTGTCATGGTGTTCGGAGTGAAGTGCCAGATTCTAGGGGTGCTAAGAACGCAGGCAAACAACGATTGTAGTTCGGTGGAAGAATACTACAGGCAAGCTTTGTTCACATAAGTCGGCACTTTGGGAGACTACTCACTTATACTCTTACCACAATTTTTCAGCCTTCGCACTCACGTTCATACTCACATATACTCACACTCGTAGGCCCTCACTCACGCTCCTACTCACAATCATGAGCACTCACTCACGTTCATACTTAATAATATTCACTCATAGTTACTTGCTCACATTCACACTCACGCCTACTCATATTCATAGGCACTCACTTTCATACTCGCATGTACTGATACTCATGAGTATTACCTAACGTTACTACTCACGCCTACGATAACTAATGAGTGCTCACTCACATTCTCACTCATGATTACCCAATCTCAACCACTCACTCACGTTTGCTCATGCATACTCATACTCTAGGCATTCACCCACTCAGGGCTACTCATTTATAAGCACCTACTCACACCTCACACCCTTTGCTACTCGCGTGCATACTCATTCCCAATGACGATCATAAGTAGAAACTCAGGTTCATGCTCGTGTACTCATGCCCATGGGTACTCGTTCCAGTTCCTACCAACTCCCACGCATGAGTGTTCTCTCACGTTTTGTAACACCTCCTCACAATCATTATTAGTCACCCACGTTCGTACTCGCGTGCACTCCCTTATACCTACTATAGCTCAAGTTCACAATCGCGTATTCACACGCTTGCACCACTTATGCTCTTACTCATATATTCAGAACAATTCCTGCTTTATCATTTCCGCACTCACGCCATTTGTCACTTATAGTCCTTCATTCACGTTCTTACTCATGCCAGCTTATGCCAATAGACATGGCACTCACTCACGTTCGTACTCACACCTGCTCACACCCATTAGTACTCACTTGCTTTCAGTTGCCGAGTTCCAACTGGTTAGTTCGACTGGGTAGTCGGTAGAGCAAAGAAACGCTTGTGCCACCTCAGAGGGGCCAGAGGGGGCACTCCCAGTCTGCCCCTTACATTGATGAAATAAAGAGGAGGCACTGCGATGAATCTTCGCCACCCTTGAAAAGATGCCTGCGCCACCTTTTACTCACGCACACCAACGCTCGCCACAGCGCCTTAAATGTTTGTAGTTGCTGCGACAGCCACGCAGCCCTCTCTTCCCAATCTCCCAGCGTTCTTTCACGCTCTCTCGCCTAGGCAATACGGGTGGTGGGTTTCGTTTCTTCTTGACGAGCAAGCAATGACAGGTCTGCCTATACCTATATCATGATGTGGGATGAAGATTATCTGCTTCTTTGATCTCGGCTTCCGGTATGTTTCTTGCCAACACTCGCGAGCTTTTATTTGCACGTATAATATACAATGCGCGGAGTCACGGTACCAATTCCGACTTAGCAACGCGATGACCAGTGAGGCAGATGTGTGACAGTCACTAGTATAATAAGAGGACAAAAAAGTACTGCTCAGGAAGGGTGTGAGACGCCAAAGCAGAGCGGTGACCGCAGCGTCCAGCCAGCCAAACACACCCGAACATTCTAAGCGCCTTTCGCCAACAGCCATCGGCGCTCGTAGTCTAATCGTTTTGCCAGCTGCCGTCACAAGCGCTGCGCTACACGAACTTAATGGGCCTGTAGCGTACTTTTCTTCTTCTGGCATGACAAACTTGGGACATGAACTAGCAGTGGGTAGTCTCCACGAAAGAAAAAAGAGGAAGTTCGAACAATGGTGGAATAAACGGCACAATGTTTTTGGAACCGCGTCTCAGAGTGTTACATTTACTGGTGACTCCAGACAACGAACGCGATTTTCCAAGGAGCGGCCTAAGAATCTCGACGGCCTCAACCCACCCAAGCAAAAATGCCAATAGAGAAATGTATTGGTCTTATAGAGAAATCATATTGGTTCTATAAGAGCAGTATCGGTACTTCATTGGTCTTATTAGAAATCTAGTAGCACCAATAAAAATCAATTGACTGCACCTAGTTGTCACCGACAAGACCAATAACGTGCCCATAGGTTGTAGCTATTTGTCACTTATAGAACCATTAGGCATGTATTGGCACCATTAGAGTTGAATACGAGACTGCCATGTGTCCCCTATCGGACCAATAAATATATATTGGTACCTATCGGCGACAGCTTTTGGTGCGTATTGGTGCTCAAAGCTGTAATAGGCGAGACGTATTTATCGCCTATAGAACCAAGAAACAGCAGCGATTTTTCATTTATAAAACTAGCTGGTGTGGATTTCTACTACAATGAAGTAATTTTGTGGTTATATACGTAGTATTGAGAGGCCATTCATATACGTATTTCACATATTGACAAACTCAATCAAAAGGGAGTTTTTGATTTGTTCTATATATGAGTAAAGTGACAGATATACATGTATTACAAAATATTGCACTCATATTCTTCATATATATCACCAAAATAATTTGACACCCTGTGAAGCCGAGTAATTTACTTCAGCACTCAAGATAATTATTTTAATGATTGTAGGCTATATAAGCCCACAAAATAAGTGTTCACGGAAGGGAAACTTATCATTGAGTTAAAAAAGAACGTCACTGCAGGTAATGTTTTAGCAGGGGGTCACGATATTCGTGCAGAGGTAGCAGCGTACTGCTTTCCTTCAAAGTGCAAATGGGATGTGAAAATCAACTATTACCAAAATAACCGAAGTCAAAGTGTATGGTAGAAATTGTCACGGCCTGCTTGAATGTGTATACCCATATAGTGTACACATCGTCGATTTCAGCCGGTGGGCCAGTACGGTTTTTAAAATAAAAAAACGCGAACAGTACGTCTCCTGGTCGCGTTACTTACACATGTAGCCTTCGTCTGCCCATTTATGGTGCATAATAATGAGACTAACCTGACCAAGTCAAGTGCACGGTGAAGACAAATGCGATTGGTGCAGTTCGTGTATCTTTCCGTCGCCCCTGTGTAAGTACGTAGGCGAGCTCGTTCGAGCGCTTGAAAAGTGTACATCGATGTCCATGTTCACTGCCACGGCCCACAAGTTCGTGCCCTTGCCTACTGTGTTACACGTCGTACCCCCTGCGGTACGAGAAATTGATGTCACCGGTGGGTGAGATAGTTACATAGGAATTACTGTTGAGACCTCAGTACAAATTAAAACGAGAGAGGTATATCATTTGAAAGATGCCGGAGTGCAATACAGCCTTGAAAAAAATAACAAAGAAGACTTTAATGTAGCTAGAACACGCTGGATGTCTTACATTTTATATTTATTTCTGCCACCAACGTCTCAGCTTGCTATGTTTTTTTATAATCTTAATGTATTTACAGCTCAGTATATTTGACAAGAAAAAAATTATTGCAATAAGAAGTGAGAAAACAAACTTCTTTTTGTGGCATCACCACGGCACGAGTTCTCAAGCCAGCGAGCATGGGTGCAAGTCGACTACAGCCAGCCGCAGCCGCAGTTGTTGTCGGCCAAGTGTGTCAGTTGGCGTGGTCGGGCTTGGTGTTTGTATAAATTTAAAAGTACTTCAAAGTTAAATTCGCATATATGAAATCAGAATGACGATGCTATATTAGTGGTGAACATCAGTGGAATTCAGTGCTAAAAGCAGCGTCTCGTAATTAAACAGCAATGAATGGTGCCAGTGTGGACATGATGCCCAGCAAAGTTACTTCTTCCGAGTGCATACCCTGCGTCTGTTCGGTTAGGAAACTGTTTTATATATATGTTAGTACAAGTTGCTTTTTTGTGCTCCTAATTCATTTATTTGCCAGTCATCAATGTGCGTCCCTGTTATAAGTGTTTGGCCACTTTATTTGTTCAGTAGTTTTTCCACTCTACAGTACAATTTTGAACATTGTGTGGGCTGTTTGCATATACAGACACTGGCATAAATTCTAGCGCATTGTTTTTGCGGTAATTCGAAAAGACTAAAGTATGTAATGTCTTGTTCAATCATAATAGTAAGCTTCGGTCATAGGGAAAAAGCTAAGCTTATTGCCAAATAAAATACTCCGCAGCTCTGCCATCATAAATTAGCATTAATGCTCACTGAACCCCATTCTGTAGCAAGCATGGTCGCACTAGAGAGGCGTTTATTCAGTGAAGCCTTTTGTGCGACTCCCGAAGCTCAGACGCTGGCATCGATTTGGTGCTATGGCCGTTTTGCCTTGCCCACAAGTGTCCAAGGTCCACCTAAGTGACTGAGGTTTTGTTTGTGGGACACAAGCATAATCAAATCCGCTGGACAGATGTGATGACAAAATATTCGTTCCTACTGTATGAAGCTGTTACCAACTTCGAGTAACCAGAACTACCCTTATGCTGGTTCTATATTTTTTAATGCATCAATCTTTTGAGTAGCACTTACAAAATATTTCTTTCCTTCTTCCTGGTAGTTTATATCTCTTTTTCTTTTCAGGCACTACCTGGAGAAGTGCAGTGGCATACATTCGACAAGGAAGAACAGCATGCTTGGAAAGCTTGTTTCGGGGAAGATTGCCGATTTGATAAAATAATCTTCTACTAATTAGAAATATATTACAGGGCTCACTTCGAATAGATCTATTTTGTTTTATAGAGGCGTTGCTTTGTTGCAGTCCTCAAATGCCCTCTATTTTTTTGGAAAAGCAAAGAGTTCTCAACTGAAGAATAGGTCACGATAGATTTCCAATACACGAATACAGCACTAATAGACAAGTAGAATGCCAATATACATGTACAGAACCAATATGCCAATAGACCAATAAGCAAAAGGCTAATAGAGTGCCAATAGACAAATAAACCAATAGACAAATAGAGGTCTAATAGACCACAATGCCACCTATAGCCCCATATGATACCAATAGACCAATATTGTCAATAATTGGATATGCTATTGGTTTTTATAGGCAATTTTTGCAAGGGAGGTCTAGTACCGCTGCCACTGCACCCGGCCCGGTACCCCCTTCCGGTTTTGTTGGAGGCAACGTTTATAGATACTTTTTCAGTTTCGGAACTCCCTGCTTCGCCTACAGGGAGGGGGCGGCCGGCTACAGTTCTCGCCACAGCGGCGCTGCAGTCGAACTTTGCGCCACGCAAACGAGGGCCATCTTCTACTGCTAGGCGCGATGTGCAGCGTTTACACGACGATTTTAGGTTAAGAAAGAGCCCTGCAGCGCAACTCCTTGTTTTGGGCACGAGGAGTATAATTTCGGGCCTAGATACGTGAGCTACGTCATTCCGGGACCTCGGTAAAAACAGTAGCTCGCGCAAGCATAGTGCCAGGGGTGCACTTGTCAATTAAAGAGCCGTTTCGCTGCCCTGTAATTTCTTGTTTCAGATACTAGAAGCAAAACTTGGAGCTCAGTGGTATGACCTACGTCTCAACGAAGCCTCGGTAAAAGCTGCGACTCATGTTTCCTACCAATTATTATTTGAAAGCTGTTTTCGCGAGTCTTAGCATAGGGATCTTCGACGCTTGGTAAATTAACCTTTTAGCAATAAGCACCTCAGCGTGCCGTGCCCTGAAGGAAGTTGAAACTGAGCCTTTGCTGTAAGGTACGACCTTAGTTGAAAATCCCACTGAACCGACGTTATTTCTCTGTTCAGGTGACAGGAACCACTGCGCTTTCTTCTTTCCAAGTATTCAGGTTTCTGGATGTCTGTCAACTAGTGGATAATATTTAGGATCATTCAAACAGAAAATGCAAATTTTGTGGAAAGAAGTAGAAAAACAACAATATATTGACACAAATACTTGCCACTATCATGCACTAGTTCACAAGTATATTGCCTTTAACTCATAAAAAGGAAAATGCATCTTTATTAAAGCACACTTGTCATGAGCATTCGAATTTCAGACAAGTTTGGCCTTCTTTCTTTCTCTGTGCTTTGATGGCACTGTCATTGTCTTGGCACTTCTCTCTTGCAAAGAAATGCATTCTAATTACAATGTAGACGTGAATCAACTCTGCAGTAAATTCACTGTAGTGTTGTTTGCAACCAACAAAGCTGGTGCCTTTCTGAGTAAGTGCATCCAATACTCTCCAAAAGAGGTCACCAAAGGAATAAGTTTTCGATTCCTGGCTGATGACGTACTCTACACTCCTCATGCATTCGAATGGTTTCTTGGAGGGGTACACAAGGCTGCCGCTCACGTATTCCCTTTCCAACACCAACAATGCTTCAGAAGGAAGGGAATCCTGCGCACCTACTGCTTCTTTCTTGCATTCAGTGCAACGTGTGGCTTTGAGGGCCTTGCGAACTACATATCTAGCTAAATAGTACAGCGCTGTCTTTGCTGGTAGAGGGACGCTGTACACATGGTGTTCAGGCCTGTTGCTGCACTCCCTTAGGGGTATGGATGTCAGACGCCTCCAAACCTCTTCCTTGAGGCTTTTCTTTTTCTGCAGGGCTTCACAGCGTTTTGCCCTGAGACTCTCAAACGTGCTCATCAGGACTCGTTCAGTACCTGCCAGGCCAGCTTCGTAGTTTCCTTTGGTGGCTAGTTTGAGTGGAGTGTACAGTGCGACAAGGCGGAACAGCTGACTAAATTTGTCCACTATGGGGCGATCTTCGTCGCCTCCAAAGAACCTCACGAGGCCAAAAAAACGCTGAAAGAAACAAGACATTCCTGATGAATATTGCGACAAATAACATGACAAGCTCTTGCTTTACCTCAAGTGGGTCCTGGTTGAGGCTTGCAGTAAGGATGTAGTTCACACCCTGGCCCAGCAAGAAGTCAGTAAGTGACAAAACAGACACAAGTGTCACGCGCAAAGACTCCATGGTTTGTCTTGATGCAAATAGCTTCACATTCATTGCCTCTGTTTGATTCATCATTTCCAGGAAACGCTCGAGAAACTGCAAAGAACATAACGATGAAAGTGGCAAATGCACTAGCAGCAAGGAACCAAGCAAAAGCCGAAACATATGCCGCCACACATATGCGTATTGCAGGCTAGCATGGTTAAAAGTAACAGTTTTAGAACCAGTGGTGTAGCACAGTTATTACAAGCCCGCTTTGCCATAAAATGAGTGAAGCAAGATTTTTTTTCAGTAAATGAAGAATTTACATGCACAGCATACCTTCATCTTTGGAGAGCCGTTTCTTATTCCAGCTGCAGGAATTTTTGAATTGAGGATGTCCAAAAGGTCATTCAAAAGTAATGCGAACTCCTGTGTTCCAGCACTGTCGGCGAATCCTGGCACCTTCAACTGTCGGTACACTTTCAAGCCGATCGAGACACTGCGGCTGAAAAGCTGCAAAAAAAAACCATTGCCAGAATATTAATTATAAAACTTAAAACAGCCTGGAATGCATGAGCAACCCATTCATTAAGAGGAAACCGAGTTTTTGCACATGTGATGTGTATTCAACATTAAAATGTTTACTTGACTTAGCAAGGTGTCAAAGCGTCTGCAGGAGGGTACCAAAAGAGGCAGCCAATGTGCTGATACAGTACCTGAGTGGCTAGGCGGACACACATTGTGTGAAGCTTCTGCGGCTTGACATAATATTCAGTTAACTTTAGCACAACTTTGATGGCTGCTTTTTTCTCAGCCTCGAAAAGCCATTCATAATGCTGGTAATTAGCTTCATGGTCTCCTACCTGTAATAGAAAATGGCATACAAAATATCTGCACTGCTTTTCCATAACCTGGAAGTATGACTGCTCCGTTGGTAACAGAGTGGTTTACTCACCTGTCCAAGTTTGTGTTTCATCATATGGTTCCTAATACACTTCATTATGTGTGGCACATCACATATGAAGTGAAGGAATGTACCTTCTGGAAGGCATGGGTGTGCCATTTTGCACTTTGGTTGCTGAAGCTTGCCGCTTATTCCCAGATGAGTCCACATTGACTTGTTGTTTCCAGCACCGTCACTGATCACTGCCAGAACTCTGGCCCCATGTTCATGCAATTGCGGCACAGAGTTTATTACAACTTTAGCGAAAATCTACCCGGGTGCTGCTCCTTTCGCAGCGAAAATAGCAATAGGCTGCACCCATGATGGAAACATTAGGTTGAACATGACCACCAAAGCATGGTCCGCAAGCTTGTCACTGTCTACTTCACTAACATCATCATAATCAACAAATTCATCAACTTGTAAGCAGACCGATTATATTCAGTTCCCTCACGCAACCTAATTTCATCAATAATCAAACAACCATAGGTATGGTGATCCGACTTCCCAGCCATGTGATTCTTAATGCTCTCACGAGCAAACTTATTCAGGCCATAGTCGCATGGAAGGCCCCTCAAGAGCTGGACAAGGCGACTTGGACTAGGAAGGGGGAGGACCTTCATTTCCAACAGCCTCCTGTAACATTTCGGGCTTGTGAGCCTCAGCCGCAAACAAACCATGAGCCAATCTGTTGTGTACCTATACCCATTGGGTGATTTTGCTGCTTGTTGCATTATGGGTGTACGAATGGTCACTTTCTGCACTTCAGGTAAATCTTGAACGAGATCATCCAGAGTCGCTGAAGACGCAGTCTTCAACTTTTCACTCAGCCGACGCATTTCAAGTTTATTCCATTCTCGTGCGGCGGTGGCACGAATCAAGCGTTTCTTTAATACGCCGGTTGCAATCTGCACCTTCCTTTTGGGTTTTGTTGCCATTCTTTTTTTCAGTGTTCTCGCTAAAACGGCACAGGCAGCACATGTACCTCTGTCAACATCAGTCAAGCCTGCGCAGTCCTTGAGATTAATAATTCTTAGCGACACATTTTCTTCTTTTGCTGTGCCAACAGGCGGACAACCGAGGCAAGATTGCAAAGAGTGTAGAACATGCACAACCGCTTTTACGTCCTTGAGTGACCGCAGTGGTATATCAAATGGCAACTTTTTCAGCAACTTTCCATTCGCTGAAACCACGTGGGTCAAATCCTCCCGGATGACAATGCTCTTGAGAATGCAGTAGATGTCTCCTCTGAATTCTGCATTATAGAATACGATTACCGGAGGCTTTCCTGGCTCTTCAGGGACCGCCGAACTCCAATATCGAGGAAGCTGTAGTGAAGCAGTTTTTTCCACTAGCTCAGAAAAACTGAAGTCCTCCGAAGGAGCGTGTACCTGTTGCGGAGATTCTTCTGGAACATCGCAAGGCAGCTGCACAGCTTCTTGAGGTACAGGTGCCCTTTTCTTTGGTGACCTTCGTCTTTTGCGGCTGCATGACAGGTACACTGGGAGGTTCGGAAATAAACAAGGAACTACATCCCTCTTCAAGGCCTATGCACCACGGTCGATTTCAACGACTTCTGCATTTATGACAAGCTTATATGTCTTCAGGATGTCGTTTTCTTAAGTGAAGATCGCACACCTTGCACGTCCTTCCCAAAGTTTTGTCCGCGCGTGGAATAGATTTTTCCTACTTCTGCAGTAACAGCGAGTCGGATGGCGGAAAAAAGAAGTGGCCTTTCTTGGGGTTTTTTCTGTATCCGCTGGTGCACCCAGGCACAAATCACGTCGGCCTGACGTCCCGAAAGTGCTAAGGCATGACGCACAGGATAGCAGCAGCTGTAGAATTCACCTTGGGAGATAACCAGGCGTCCACACGTGCTGGGTGCGTGCACACGTGGTCAATACGTGCCCGCGATGTCAACAAACGGCGAGTCCTACGTCGTAGATGGGTCTTCATGAGCGAAGACCTCTGAGTGTCTTCAGAAGACCGTGTTAGCATGCCATGTTCACAGACAGCGACGAGGCATACACACAGAAAAAAACACAGTGCTACCGAACACAGACATGGAACACACACAACCAACACAACTGGGGCGGCAGTGAAGCCAAGGGAGAGCGGCCGTTTACTTGGCGCAAAGCTAGACTGCAGCGCCCCCACACTCCTTAGGAGCAAATCGCACCCGCATCGAAAGGAGGAGTTCGGAAACTAAAAAAGTATCTATAAACGTTGGTTGGAGGTACTACTACCTTGACGCTACCGCAGATGTGGCTTGCCGATCCTTCCTTATGGTTCATTCAAGTCGAGAACAAGTTCTGCATTCATCGGATCACCTTTCTAGCAAAAATCGCCTATAGAAAAACCAATAGCCTATAGGATTATTAACATATTGGTCTATTGGTATCCTATGGGTCTATAGGTGACATTGTGGTTTATTGGACCTCTATTGTTCTATTAGTGTGTTGGTCTATTGGTGCTCTATAAGCATATTGCATATTGGTCTATTGGGTAATTCGTCTTTTATAGGTCTATTGGCACTTTTTGTCTGCTAAAACTGTACTTGTGAATTAGAACTCTACTGACCCATTTCTCAGCTGAGAACTCGAGGTTTTGGAAATAAAATATTGGGCATTTGTAGACTGCAATATAGCAGCACCCCTATAAAACGAAAAAGATTCATTTGAAGTGAGGCATGTGTTATATTTAAAAATACTACTAGATCATTTAATCAAATCGTCAATCTTTCCCGCAACAAGCTTTCCAAGCGTGCTGTTTTTCTTTGTCGAATGTATGCACCTGCACCACTTCTCCAGGTAGTGCCTGAAAAGAAAAGCAAGTGAGAAATACCAAGAAGTAGGAGGAAAATTTTTTAGAAGTGCTACTGAAAAAAATGCAGCATTATAATAGAAAAATGTGCAGACACATCATACTGTAGAATTAGCGTAAAAGAAATTCCAGTGGGCTTGCAGTAGATAACAGCTTTCACACAGTAAGGACGGAGATTTTGTCACATCTGTACAGGGGATCGATTATGCTTGTGTCCCAGAAACAAAACCTCAGGCACTTGTATGGCCACCTGAGGGAAAGGCAAAACGGCACTAGACGAAACTGATCCCAAGGTCTCAGCTTCGGGAGTCACAGAAATAGCTTCACTAAATTATAGCCTCTCTACTGCAACCATGTATGCTACAGAATGGGGTTCAGTATTATTGGTTGATAGCAGCACAGAATTTTTTATAGCAATAAACTCATTGCCTCTCTCCGAAGTATATTATTATAATTAAACAAAAACGATTACATACTTTAGTCTTTCAATGCACAAGTCGATAACATGCATCTATGCCAGTATCTGTACATGCAAACAGCCCGCACTGTTCAAAAGTGTTGTACTGTAGAGAGAAAAATACCGAAAAAAAGAGGCCATCAAACATTTTCATTGGAGCACAATAAAGAACTCCAAGCCCTCCACTACAGCGTTTCTCAGATTAATATTGTGGTTCTTGCACGTAAAACCCCACATAGTTGGAGTAAATTTTACTGGTTAGCAAAAACAGTTTGCTTACCTAACAGTGGCAGGGTATTCACTTGGAAGGAATGACATTAGCGGGCATCCTGTCGGCACACACAGTACCACTTGCTTTCGAAGTCCGAGATGCAATTAGCACTGTAATCCATAACTCATTTGACGCTCATGACTGATCTAGCATCATCGTCGCAGTTTCTACATATGTTTTTTGCGCAAATTAAACTCCTAAACACTTGACACGACTACGCCAAACCCACAACCTCACGGCCGCACCACACCTCGACCAACATCAGCTGCGCCTGGCTGTAGTCAGCCCACATGCATGCTCATTGGCTTGAGCACTCGGGCCAAGGCCTGCTGTGGCCTTGCCGCGTTAACCACAAAAACAAGTTTTAGTTTTTTGCTACTTCACTGCATTATGTTTGCTCTCTTAAAATATACTGAGCTGCAGACACACGAGAAGATTTAAAAAAGTGTAAAAATCGAAATGTTAACAACAAAACTAAAAATAAAATCTAAGACATACAGCACCACCACGTGACATCATAGCCTTTCTTTCTTCAATTAGCTTTTCAACTTTGTGCCCTATCTGTATTGTAGTGCTGTGTATTTTGAATGTTAAAACTTTTCTCGTGCTAATTTGCGCTAGTGATGCGCAATAAGGCACTTCTGCAGTACACGAAGCTGCGGCAGCGAACGCTAACATAGATTTTCACCTTGCAAGCACTCCACCTCGCTCGCCTATGTTACTACGTACAGGGGCGATGGAAAGAAACACGAACCGCGCTGTTTGCGTCTGTCTCAGCACGCTCTTAGCTTGGTCACGCAAGTCTGGTCATTATGCATCATGAATGGTTCACCAAGGCTACAAGGGCTTGAGAAGCAATGTGACCAGCGGAGCGAGGAAACGTACTGTTCGCGTTTTTCTATTATTGAGAGAACTGTATTCGTCCACCGGCTGAAAAGGACGATACATTCAAGCAAGCTCTGATAAATAAGTTTATACCACAGACTTCGGCTTTGCTTATTTTATTATTAGCTTATCCCCTCCCCTCCTTCCCGTTTGCCTGCTCTTCGAAAGTAAGCAGTACCCTGCTGCCTTTACATGAACATCGAGTTTCCCTGCTGAAACATATTAGCTGCAGCGACGCCCTTTTTTCAACTCCTATGATAAGTTGAACCTTAATTTTTGCAATGTATTAATGAAGTGTAATAATTATAATGTTGAGTACATAGTAAAATTACTCAAATTCACTAGTGCAATATTATTTTGGGGACACTTATGAAAAAAATGTGGGCGCAATATTTTTGAACACACACGTATGAAAATAACAGCTGTCACTTTGCTCAAATATTGAGCAAATCAAAAACTCCCTTTCCGTTGGATTCACTGCTAAGTGATATACATATGGATGACCATTTATTACGTGCATGTAACCCCATAGTTATTTTATTTTGGCGGCAATTCACAGCTGATGGTTTTAAAGATGACAAATAGTTGCTATATATTGATTCTATAGACGACAAATACGTCTCGCCTATTAGAGGCTAGAAGTACCAATATGCACAAATAGCTGTCAACTACAGGTACTAATACATATTTATTGGTCCTATAGGAGACAAATAGGTGTCTCCTATTAAACCCTAATTGTGCCAATACGTGTCTTTTGGTTCTATAGGTGACATATAGGTACAACCTATAGGTCTTATTGGTGACGAATAGATGGTGTGAATTGGCTTTTATTGGTGCCAATAGAATTCAAGTAGGACATAAAGTCCCATACAGCTCTTATAGACCCAATAGGATTTTTCTATTGGATCAGATTTCTCTATTGGCATTTTTGCTTGGGCAGAAGTTGGCAAGCATGAGGTACTTGTTGAAGCGTTGCC
Organism: Rhipicephalus annulatus; assembly: GCA_013436015.1. Lineage (NCBI taxonomy): Eukaryota > Metazoa > Arthropoda > Arachnida > Ixodida > Ixodidae > Rhipicephalus > Rhipicephalus annulatus. The sequence goes on along the minus strand of WOVY01000483.1, from coordinate 109,478 downwards.
ATCACAGGCACTGGCCAAAATACGCGACGTCCTCGTGGGCCCACCTGGTAAAACTCCTTATACGACAGTCAAACAGACTCTTCTTCACCGACTCGTTCCGCCTAAGCATTGGCGCATTTAGCAACTCCTGTGCAACGAAGAGCTCGGGGACCACCACCCCACACAGTTTTTACGTCACCTGCAACACCTGCTTCGGGACCAGCTGGCCTGCTCGGAAACATCCATGCTACGTGAGTTGTTCCTACAGCGTCTTCCACCTACCGTGCGAATGGCTCTTGTCCCAGCTCAGGATAAGACTGTCGGAGCTGGCAGAAATGGCCCATGACATGATGAATGTTGCTCCGACAGTCATAAACGCCGCCTGCACCTTTTCGATTTCCGAAGCAGATTCCTTTTGAGAAACCGTAAAATATCTCACAGCTGAAGTCGCCAACTTGCGTTTGCTATTGCGTAGCATTCGCAACCTTAATGACCAGCCTCTTCCGCACTGACTATCTATTACGTCGCCTGCTCAGGAACGGCCACTCCACCAGACCGAGCACCACTTTTCATTACAAATGACATGCTACTATCACCGGCGTTTTCATGCCACGGCTCGCAAATGTGTGCCACCTTACTCATGGCGCATGGGGAACGCTCAAGACCATCATAACAGCGGCGGGCGATAAGGACTATCATCTAGCCGCCCTTTCCACATCACCGACAGAACAACAGGTCTGCACTTGCTGGTGGACATTGGAGCAGAAGTCGGCTTAATAGATCTTTTTCAAGCATCGCAGTACCACCCCTGGACGTGCAAGGAATTCTGGGAAATGTGTGTACACAACCAAGAACCCCACCGCCTCTTTCAGCGCGTCTCTCACTGATCGGCAGCTACCGAATCGCTAAAATTTTCTTCATCGCCATTTTTCGAGAAGACATCGTGCAAGCCTATGTTTAAGCGTCGTCTGGAATACTCATAGGTAAGAGGTGGCCATCAATCGGTGCATTTTCTCTCATCGTTGTGAATGTTGTTGGCGATCGCGTAACCTGATCGCACGCAGGCGAGAAGACATGCATTTGGACATGACGCATTGACAACAGGTGCGTTTGATTAACCAAGCGAGGGTGTCTTTGCGTGCACACACTCATTAGGGAGTTTTAGAATACCGCTTGCAAGCGCTGCGGGCGCCATACGAGTTTTAGAATAGCACTTGCCCTACTGCTATCCACAACGCACGATCGCAGCGACACTGTAGCCTTGAAACCAGCGCTTGCGGGCCACATGCGGGCCGCCATCACCGCAAGCAATTTCGAATTTTTTGTATGCGGTCCGCGAACGCGAACGCCGACTCGCGTTACGACGCATGCGCAGTGGCAGCGACCGCACTGCAAGAGTTTGTGGTGCGCTATTCTAAACTTCTCTACTGATTGAGGACGGACGTTTTTCGTCCGAGGAGAGCGCTGTGATACGAACGATCTGTAGTGGCTAGTTGCCGACGGCATGCAAGTAAAGAACATTTCCAAGGGCGCACAATCTAGTATGCAGCCTTTCCACGGAGCATGTGTTGAACATTGCAAAGTGAGTTTTGGACAGTGTAGCTAAAACACAACTTCGCTAATCAGTGTGAAACGTCCAGATACGTATCCCACTCCCCTTATTATTAAAGGGAGTGGGCTATGCGCTAGCTTACCCGCGTCTGTGTGTTGTAGCGATTCGTTTTCAGTTTCAACGTGCACACTTTCCTCGGAACGTGAGTCATACATTGCAAAACTGGCTCTAGATACGGGAGCTAATTTAAAACTACGCTGATCAGCGTGATAAGTCGTCTAGAGTGATGGATGTAGGCGCTAGCTTACCTAAGCCTGTATTTCCCAGCGATTCGTTTTCTGGTTGTTTTTTTATCTGTGATCGTGACTGCACGAGCCGATGCTAAACGGCTAAAAACTGTTACGTGTGATAAGAGTAATATTAACTGCCCCACGACGAAGAGACGATTGCAAGTTTATGGGTTATTCCGAAAATGCGACCCTGAAAATGTTAGAGAGCAAAGCAGAGTAGATCACGTTAAGCGTAAGTTGATCTATACGTACATCTGTTTTGAGCATGCAAATATATATTGTACCTATGTTTCATGATGTGGATGAAGAGACTACGTCGGCAGACTGTATTCAGTATTCACCGAACTCGTATGCGATTCTCATCGCGTCGTGGCTTCCATCACACCTGCCGCTATGTCAATCGCTTGCTTCGCCGAGCTCGCCTCCGCCGCGGTGTACACACATTTCCCACACTGCACTACGCGCTCACAGTGACTTCTGAGATAGCTTGAAAAATGTCTATTGCAGCTTCCAAAACTGACGGGCGTTGCTGCGAGAAGTCAACTCCTTTACAAGGGATCAATGCTTCTGTCATTGCAACTTACAGACAGAAGTCTGTGACCCTTGATCCAAGTCTCAAGGAGAAATTACAGTGGTTATTTTGGATAGTAGACGCACGCTACGCAATCTTAAGCACAGATTTCTTAAGGCATTTTCATCTTCTCGTGGATATGAACCGCTGTTGCCTGGTGGATAGCTATACCGGTTAATTGGTCAATGGTTTTCTGTCACGCTCTTCGGCAGTTAACCCCACTTTCATGAAACAGCCTACGTCACCATATACAGCTCTGCTCAACAAGTTTGTGAAGATGACTACGCAGTCTTCAATGAATAAGACCCCCAAGCACACGGTGACTCACTGCATTGTTACCACAGGCCAACTTGTCCACTGCCCTCCTCGCCAACTTGACCCTGATAAACTTCAAATTGCTCGCAACGAATTCAAGCACACGTTACAACTGTAGATAATCCGTCCGTCATCAAGCTCGTGGTTGTCGGCGCTACACATGGTTCCCAAGAAGAACAATGACTGGCGGCCCTGTAGTGGTTATCAGACTCTCAATGCAGTCACTGTTCCAGATTGATACCCGTTACACAATATTCAGGAGTGCACTGCCTTGTTAACCGGCACAACAGTGTACTCAAAGATTGATCTCGTGAAAGCTTATCAGATTTCCGTTGCGCCTTCCGACATTCCAAGAACTGCAATAATTACTTCATTTGGGCTTTTTGAGAATTCGCAAATGCCTTTAGGTTTTAGAAACGCAGCTCAGACATTTCAGCATTTTATAGATGAAGTAAGAAGAGGCTTGCCGTTTTGTTTCGCCTGTATAGACGATCTTCTGGTTGCCAGCAAGGACGCTGAAATGTACAAAGCACATCTCCGTGAGCTTTTCACTCAAGTGCGTAATTACGACCTGATCATCAACATCAAAAAGTGTCAGTTTGGAGTCTCGGAGATAGCGTTTCCCGGACATCAGATCACTAAAGATGACATCCCTCCTCTACTTGACAAGGTTCAAGCCGTCATCGACTACCCGCCTCCAACTTCCACACGTAGTCTGCGACGCTTTTTTGGACGCGTCAATTTTTATCGCCGCTTCATCCCTACATTCTCTACACTGCTGCAACCTCTGGAAGCGCTACTCTCGACTTCAAAAGCAGAGTCAGCCGTACTTTTCTGGGACACGGTCGTGGATCAAGCTTTTGCCTACATAAAAACCAAACTTGCCCAGGCCACCCTCTTCCACCACCCTTCACCCACTGCTCCCACCAGCCTCATGATGGATGTTTCTTCAGAAGCAGTTGGAGCTGCTCTTTATCAATGGATAAATAGCGTATGGGCTCCATCATCATCATCATTATAATCAGCCTGACTACGTCCACTGCAGGACAAAAGCCTCTCCCATGTTCTGCCAGTTAACCCGGTCTTGTGCTTGCTGCTGCCAATTTATACCCGCAAACTTCTTAATCTCATCTGCCCTCCTAACCTTCTGTCTCTCTATAACCCACTTGCCTTCTCTGGGAATCTAGTTAGTTACCCTTAATGAACAGTGGTTATCCTGCCTACGCACTACATGCTCGGCCCATGTCCATTTTTTCTTCTTGGTTTCAACTATGATATCCTTAACCCCCGTTTGTTCCCTAATCCACTCTGCTCTCTTCTTGTCTCTTAAAGTTACACTTACCATGGGCTCCAATTACCTTCTTTTCCAGCATGTTACCTGATACAGAGCACAGATACAGTACTTTGGGGTGGGAGCTTCCTTGAAGGGCGACAATTTGCCATTCCTACTGACCACAAGCCGCTTGTTTCGGCTTTACATTCCTGCAGTGCAATGCACACTCCTAGAGAGCTTCGACACTTTGCTTTCATTGCCGAATAGACAACAGACATGTTATGTAAAAGGCAGCTTTAGCAGTGCAGCGGATGCTGTCAGTTGTAATACCATCAATGCTATGACCGGAACCACCAATCTTTCATTGTCTTCGCTCGCAGAGGCACAGACACTAGACAAAAGAGCTTCCACGACTCCGACCCTCTACCTCTCTCCGACTGGAACAAGTCAACTTTCCCGACGACGACGTCACTCTCTGGTGCGATGTTTCACACAACTGCACTCGTATCTACGTTCCTTGACAACCGGGTCGTGCTTTTTTGACACCCTCCACTAAATTGGCTATCTAGGCGTAAGAGCTACGCAAAACCTGCTCACTGAACGCTATGTCTGGCCGCGCATACGCACTAACATTCGTGACGGGGTTCGCTCTTGCACAGCGTATCAGCGTATGAAAGTACAACAGCACACCAAGCCTCCTTGATGAAAATTTTCTCTCCCTGATGCACATTTCGGCACCATTCACTTGGACATTGTCGGGCCTTTACCTCTATGCCAGGGACATACGTAGTTTCTTACGTGCATTGACAGGTAAACTAGGGGGCCTGAAGCAGCTCCGTTGCCTGACATCACGGCAGAAACAGTTGCTCGTAACTTTCTTGCTAACTGGATTAGCTGTTTCGGGGTACCATCAACGGTGACTACTGATCAAGGCAGACAGTTTGAGTCAGCGCTTTTCACCTCTGTCCCATCTCTACTGGGTTGTGCGCGCATTAGCACAACTGTGTATCATTCAGCATCAAATGGCATTCTAGACAGACTCCGTCATGTAAAAGCACCACTCGGTTCACAGCCACATGCCAAATAATGGGTATCGTACCTCCCAATTGTGCTTCTGGGCCTTCGTTCAATGCTTCGGCCAGAACTTGCCAGCTCTGTAGCCGAGATAGTTTATGGCTACACACTTCGTTTGCCTGGTGACCTCGTCAGCCCTGTTACTACACAGTGTTCCGAAACAACCTTCTTTCGTCCAGCGTCTGCGGATCTTCATGCAATGCTTGCTGCGCCCATCACCCGCTTCAGCGCAAACTAAGAACGACATTTTTCTGCCAGCAAACTTACAAATACCTTCACATGTTTTTGTTCGTGTTAATGCGTCCTGCCGTGCTCTTCAGCCTCGCTATGACGGTCCTTTCGCAATCATAAAACGTTCTGAAGATCATTTTACAATCCTGCGTAATGGGCAGGAAGACACAGTCAGCATTGAAAGGATCAAGCCGGCACCCATTCTGACAAGCTCCGTCTGATCATTTTTTTTTCTTCAAGTGCCCACGGCCACTTGTCTGCAGGGGGGGCCTATCTGTGGCATACTTTTCTTCTTTTTCTGGCGCACGGGCCTACAACATTTCCGCCTCCATCAGAAATGCAGCCGCCGCAGCCAGGATTCGATCCCGCGACCTGCGGGTCAGCAGCCGAGTACATTAGCCACTAGACCACAGCGGCGGGGCGCCTTTCCAGAAATCGAAGCACCGCGCCTTCCCTTAGCGAGCCGTCGCTAAGGCACTATGGCAGAGCGGAGCACCGGCGGGCAGAGCAGACGACACTTTCCGCTTTTGCCTATTTTCATCACGCACCGCTAGTGGTTTTGTCTGGTGTAAGGTGCTGCTGTTGGAAAGAAACGGCTACGTCTGACCGCTGTGACTTTTACGCACGCTAATTGGTGTTTTTTCCCAAATAACTGTAATCATTGTTGAAAATGCCGAACAAGAAGGGAACACGGCGAACAACTTGCTCGATTCTTGGATGAGATAATACGCGAAAGTCACCGGACGTTTCGTTCACTGCTGGGAGCTACTTCAGAACTTAGATTTTTTTGATGGTTCAGCTAAGTTTGCCCCTTGTTAAGATCTTTGTGTTTTGACTCACTGATAACGAGGCTGAGATTTTACATCTGAAGTATATATAATTAACTACGTGAATTTATTAAGACAACAGCCTTAGATACCTCAATAAAAACACGCAGGTTCCCCTACGTAAGATGACTCAAAGACGACAGTCGTGTCCTTTTTCTTCTCAGTTGGTGTACTGACCTTGCTCCGTCAGTCCACGAGTGTCAGCAGCATTTTGCCGCAGTTGCAAACCCGTCCTGCATCACAGCTGGTGGAGGGGGAGAGCACTGGTGTAGCTTGGGTGCGGGCAAGTGCTGGTGTGGCTTGCAAGGACAGTACTCTTTTTCTATTTCCCTGCCGTCGCCCATGCCCACCACCTTTCACACCACCCTTCAAAAAGATGCTGCACGTAATGAGGTTTGCACTGCCTCCAAAATCAAAGACAGTGCAAAACTCACTAGGAATTGTCTCCTTGACCTTAACACCTTTGACCAAGCTCGGGTATCATGTGATGGCGTTAGCGCGTTAAGTTTCACGATGTTTTAATTTCATCAATTCTTAGCAATGTCTGACGTCATATACGTTGTCATCACGGGATGACTTTTCGGATCACTCAACACCACCCGCGCGGAATGCAAACGTTCAAGTTTCACGCTTGATGATTCTAAAGTTTCCACATTAAAATTAATATTTACCGACGGCGATTTTGCCATCTCACCGCAGCGGCTTCAATAAGAATGATGCGAAAATCGCTGCGTGATGGCGTCACCTTAACACGTCATTATGATATTACGGGTCCCCAGAATGTGCAACGTTATCATGATGGTGCCATGATCTCGTCATCATACGACATCGTCGCTCTGTACTGCCTCAGATATCAGCCCACCAAACATGGAGGACGAAAAAACCAGGTGAGGCATTGAAAGTTTGGAATCCTTCCAGTAATAATATCAATGCAAAACCACTTTAGGTGCAGAAAGCTTTTGCAGGGAAGTGCGACGAACCCATCAATCGACTGAACAAAATGAATTAGACAGCTTTTGCCTTTAGTCCTTTTGGGTGAATGCATAAAAATCCAACAATTTTTTATTGCACTGTTTTGTAGTGTTCGTTTTGCAGTTTACTGCATGGTTATGTTCAATCAGATGTGCTTGTTACTCACCGAAAACCTTTTCCAACGAGAAGTGCTGGTACTTGTCTCCCTTTTCATCTCTAAAATTTGATTGCTCAGAGAGCTCGAGCGAAAAAATTACGCGGCTGGTGTCGGTGTGTTAGTGCCCTTTCAAAAATTTGTGAAATTCTGCTCAACTAACAAGCAATGAAAAATCCCAATTTCATCTCCTCACAAAGCCCGGCTGCGAAGTTGAAAGCCGAAAAGCGCCAGTGCAGTTCGGCATCAAAACGGCAAGAAGAGGTGAAGAAAAGGTGTCAGAACATATCGAGGTTTGAAATGTTCAATACTCTGATGAAGTCAAAGCATTTGAAAAAGACAAGATTGGATGCATGGATAGATGAAATTTATTTGGTCCTTCGGAACGTGCTTTAGCCACGTTCCGGGCTGCTTCCGCGTCGGAACACAAAGACCAAATCTCTCTGCTGCCTCGCAGGCTCGGTAGACTGCCCATAGCTGTTGTACGGCGTATTTGGACGGCGCGATTACTTTCCCACAGCGTAACGTGAGACACCGCCAGAGCGTATGTTCCTAGGTAGCTATATTGTAACAGTAGGAACATGTATTAGTTGGCTGTTCTTTGGGGTAAATTTTGTTCAATAGCGCAGGATTAGAGTACGCCCCGACCTTAAGAAACCTGAGAGTCAGAGCCTGAGGTCTGCTTAGTTTTGTGTGCAGTGAAGGGTATTGTCTCCGTGTCATGTAAAAATGTTTTGTCAATTTATTATACGAGATAGGAGGGTAAGGGTTCTCCAAGACATCAGCGCCGCGCCCCTCCATAGCTACGCGGTCTACTAGAACTCGCGCAGCTATGTGGGCTGACTCGTTGAGATTGGGTGGGGTACCCTCAATGCGTCCCATATGAGCTGGGAACCAAATGAGTGTGTGTGGCTAAATGTGTTTGTCCTGAAGAATTTGCAAAGCTAGTTCTGACATTGTCGCCTTAGAAAATGCTCGGATCGCCGATCTCGCGTCGTAAATTGTGAACTTTCTGTTATCCAGCAAGGCTAACGCAATCGCCACTTGCTCTGCTATTTCAGCCACCATCATCCGGACCTTTGTCGAGTTGGTAATACCACCCTCGAGGTTAATGCTCACTGCCGCATATGCTTTCCCTTCGGGTATTGGGCCACATCCACGAAGGAACAGTCCCCGGCTTGTTCTTGAACGCTTTGTAGTAGAGCCTTTGCCCTAGCCCGTCTTTTACCCTCGTAATACTTGGGGTGGACACTTCGCGGGATGGGGACAACGGTGATTTGTTCTCGTTGTTGACAAGAAACGCTGCATAAGTGAGAATTAATTAGCATCGGTGAAATCCCAAGCTCCTGCAGGATGTTTCTACCGGAACGCCTGGTGGAGAGCCTGGAGAATTGCGCCCTTTTCTATGCCTCTGAAATTTCTTCAAGCGTGTTGTGCATGCCGAGACGCAACATTCTAGCCATGCTTGTGTACATGGGAAGCCCGAGAGCTCTATTTTGGCCTTTCCAAATATTGTGTTGAGCTTATCAATCTCCGACCTCTGCCAGTTGTGCATGGCTACAACGAAGATGAAATGGCACATCACAAAAGCATGCACCAACCTTACGAGGTCATCTTCTCTAAGTCCATGTTTCCTGTTGGGAACATTTCTTATTAGTCTGATGCCATTCTCAGTTTTTCTGGCGAGACTCGTGACTGTCAGGTTAATGAAGCCGTTTGATAGGATGGTCATACCTAAAACTTGGAGAGAGCCTATCCTGGTGATCAAGCTGCCCTCACCTGAGTAATGTCAGTATCAGCTAATGGCTTCCATCCTTTTGGTCTGGAGCACCTGCGCTTGAGCCTGTACAGAAGCAGTTCCGATTTCTGTGGTGAGCACTGAAGACCAGTCGGTTTAGGGTAGTTTTCCGTGACCTCAAGAGCTTCCTGTAGCACAGCCTCTATTCGTCCATCGCTGCTGCTGGTACACCACACGGTAATGTCATCAGCATAGATGGTATGAATAATGCCACAGACTTCGGAGTCTTTGAGACAGACCGATCATAATGAGGTTAAAGAGGATTGGAGATAGTACTGAGCTTTGTGGCATCCCTCAGAAGCCAAGCTTTACTGGATCCGAAACAACATTGTCCATCGCGAGTATAGCCTCTTTGTTCGTCAGGAATGATTACATAAAGAGAAGATTAGCTTAAAGAAGTACTGACGGTGTTTGATTCCAAAGAGTTCAGACCAACAGAGTGCCCCACCTACCTAACCCTTCTCTGTCCCACCTGAGAGGACTGGGAAGTTGTCCTGCTCAGCTGCTCTGACCTCCAAGCCCAACAGGCATTGGTGGCTAGGGCGCGAGCCGCCGCGGCAGCTGCATGAATACCTGACTAGAAATCCCCTCTTGTGTTAGTGAAAGGCGGGCATAATTAATGTTTTCCATCAACACCACCGTGGTGGTCTAGTGGCTAAGGTACTTGGGTGCTGGATTGCAGGTTGCGGGATCAAATGCTGTTTGCAGCAGCTGCCTTTTCAATGAAGATCAAAATGCTGTAGGGCCGTGTGGTGAGATTTGGGTGCACGTTAAATAAACCCAGGTGGTTGAACGTTCCAAACCTTTCCACTACGACGTCTCTCGTAATCATAGTAATCATATCGTGGTTTGACATGTTAAACCCCAAATATTACTCAATCAAACAATCAATCAGCAATAGAATTAATAGAGAGCCGGGCCCTGTCTGGATTCAATGCGTGGAGTGTAAAAACTGAGCATATGAGGACAGCGTGAGGGCCCACGGGGTCACTTTCAAGTGCTTCTACTGGATCACCTGAAGAGACGAAGTTTTTTCACACTGTCTCATTTTCCCTACTGGTTGGGGTGAAATGAGACACAGGTTGTTGTTTACATTTATTTTCATAATAACTTTCAAATCGTGGCATCATGGTCATATTTATGTATTACCTACCCAATAGAAGAAAGTTCTTGCATTGGAGTTTAATGGTAACATGTGGAATAAAGCTATGTATTGTCTATTTTCTAATTTTCTGTGTCATTTCATTGGACCCTACCACATACATAGTGTCGTCCCGTGTTTCAAAAGTCGACAAAGAGCATCACATTCCTTGCACATAACCTCAAAAGGGGAGATGTATAGACAAAAGTACGACACCGTGCACTCTATACCCACCATTGAAATACATGGCATCATTGCTTGAGAAGGTGGGAAACTATTTTCCTAGCTGGCTATGTCGCTATGCAAAACCCAGAACCATTCGGACAGCAGGAGATTCTGCAGTTGCCACGGCTTTTCCAGCAAGACCAGCGGCCCCTCATGCTCACCCGTTTTCGTCCTTCATGGTGCGATAGACGTCATACTGGGAACTGCCGATGCCCTTGAAAAGCGCCGTGTCACGCGACACATCTGTGTACACCACCTCCCTGCCTGGGTGAGTAAAACAGACAAACGATGCCAAACATTGCACGTTACGAAGAAATATTTGGACAGGAATTTTTTTTTTACTTTGCATTCAAAGCGTACCCACAAGTGGCCATCGGAGCACAATAAAGGTCTGAGGCTGAAATTGCCGGTGGCATTCTATTGCTGCAATAAACTTACCGACGACAACGACGCGGCATGTGTGCTTTTTCACCCGCCTGATAGTAAGGTTTAAAACACGCCTGAAGACAACCAACTGAGCAATAACCGTATAAACATTTATTTGAGAAACTCTTAAGAAACTCCAGCTGATGCAATGTATTCTGTACACATCGTGTTGAGGACGAGCTCAAAGTATGATAAAATTGTTTTGGGGTCTACTATGTAGCGCAGAAAATCACATTCCTAATCGCAAATATTTTATGGGCCTTTTCTGTCGTACGTTGTCGTCGTTGCTTGGATTTGTGCAGGCGAAACATCGTATATTAATAGAAAAAAAACGAAAGAAACGAGAGAAAAATAGAAGGGCAGGCAAAAAGAATGTAAACATGGCAATTAATACAAAAATAACTAAAATATAGGTAAAACACAAAAACTTCAAAAGAAAGAAAAAACGAAAAAACTGAAGAAAGAAAAGTGGCTTCAAGCTTCCACCTTCCTTCGCACTTGGCAATAATGCAAGGCTGCCTTAATTTTTTACACAACACTTCTTAGAACAACCACTTCACATGAAAAATAGAGCGGTGTTTACAGGCCTCCTACTGTTTGTACAGGGTCGATTTCGAGCCGTTTTACAAGCTCAATGTAAGCATTTTTTGTATGTGCAACATCCGTTTGATCTTTTTTTTACAGGTCCAATCACAGCGGTCACTCACCCGACATACTTCATAGCACAGCCCCTTAGTCGTCGTATTAGTAGAAAAGTAACTGCACTCCACCAAGAAGTTATGCGGCCGGCTATAGTCATCCCATACTCTCGATATTATTGAAATAGCGATTATATGGACACACTCGGCGGGATCGTGACGCCGGCATCGGCATCGATGTCATTCGCCGTATTATATGTATGCGTATCTATATATGTGAAAACGTAAAAAATAAAAATAAACCAGAAATACACTCCGGCGCGCGGAATCAAAACTCTGACCGCTGAATTTGGAGTGCAAGGATTTAGCTACTGAGCCACGAAGGAGCAGCACCTGCTTTAACGTTCAAATGGCAACCTGTTTATATCTACCACTTACCGCTGGCGGGAGAACTATCGTGTTCTCAGCATTACGAACGAGATGGAGCAATAAGCTTTGGTCACGAGATTGTAACGACGCGGCTGCGCGTGCTCTCATCTCCAATGTGTACTTTGCCCCCATGGAGAAGAGCAAAGTACCCTCACTCATCTCGGCATGCTCATCTATCTCGAAGTGCGGACAATGGTACACCTTGGGCTTTCACTGGAACAATTCTGTAGTAGTTACCGGGCGCAAAAAGGTCGCTGCACTCATTGCACAGTCTCTCTTTGCGAAAAGGTTGTGCTTTTCAGACACAGAGAAGTAACAACTGAGACACTTATCCGCATTCATTTGTGCTTGTGAATACATTCAGTGCGTGATTTGTACGTGAGAAACGCGAGGCACGTTTCGATCTGGTTGCCATTCTTCGTGTGATCTTCCAATTTCTTGCTATCGCGTTCAATGCTTCGCCTTTGCAGCAAAGCTGTGACTCTTTGTGATAGTTCAACACATCGTGCACAGCCTGTTTTAGTCCACTGAAAGACCAAGGACTCCCCCGAACATCTCCAGTTTATTCTATCCTGACCGACCTTATTTAATTTCATCTCTGCGAACTTCTTAATTTCTTCACTCCACCATACTTTCCACCTTTTTCGACTGCATTTCCCACTCCTCAGGTAATCAATCTTGCTATTACTGACCCACAGTTTTCAGTTATCACACTGCGTGGTCAGCCCAGGTCATTTTTTTTTCCGCTTGATGTCAACTAGAATAGCTGCAAGCCACGCTGGTTCCAACTCCTGTCATTGAACTGACGTTAATGACAAGAAACAGTTTGAAGTTGGTGTGCTTACCTTTGCGCATGCGCGACAGCGTGTAGTCAATGATTGAAGCCTTAACACCGGCAGTGCGCACCAGCAGTTCTCGACCATTCAGCACGAATTTGATGCAGTCCTGCTCTGTGCGTTTCACCAGAACATTGTCGCAGTGAAGATCGCGGTGCTCGAACTCGAGCTCCAGCTCGGCCACAGCCAGCGAGCAGGCCACCTGCAAGAATATGCTTTCCAGCTGCTGGATGGTGCCCTGTAAATAGGTCATAGCGTAAATGGGGTACTTGCGGTTGCAAAGGCGAAAAAATTCAAACTATGTTTCTGTACACACACTGGTAAATCTTCTGGAGCGCACTTAGACACACTGCTACAACACACACACTGACATAGGCCCTAATTCAAAATACTCCCATGTCCTCATTCGAAATAATTCGAGGTGCACACTTTCAACTGTTCGATGGAACGGTAGCAAGTATGTATGACTGGTTGTGTGGTTGTGTGCGCGGGTGCTGAATCGCACATCGAAGGAAACTAGTTGCCAATGGCAAGTTTTTGGAGGTTGATGCTATGTGGGCTTTAACGTTTCCAAACCACCATATAATGAGAGATGCCGTAGTGGAGGGTTCCGGAAATTTCAACCACCTTGGGTTCTTTGCCGTGCACTCAAATTGAGCGCATGGGCCTACAGAATTTTCGTTTCCATCAAAAATGCAGCTGCCGCAACCAGGTTTCAATTTCCCGACCTGTGTGTCGGCAGCCCCTAAAGTGCCTTGACCACTAGACCACCACGGCGAGGCCAAGTTTCTGAAGGTATCTAGCGCCATGCTGCTCTTTGAAAAATTACAAAACAAAGACAAATTTTTTATACGTCTGCAAACGTTTCGTGAAAGCTGATCCGATCATGAAACAATTCGTTGATGAAAAAACGTCACATTCATCAGTTTCAAGCACTGAGCAGAAGCTATCGCAATTATTTTTATAGTATTTAAATGCGCTCGTACGTGCCGGGGCAGGGGTTACATTACAGGTAAAAGATAGCACCTATAAAAAATACGAAATTAAATGCCTATCTTTACAAGTTTACCTTTTGGTGCTTAAGCACCATTTACCCGGTGCATTATTGTACACCGTGGGGTTCCTTACTACGCACCTTTTTTCTTTGATAGCATGTCCGCCACTGCGGTGCACCGATTATGGTACTCGCGGTTGTTGACCTGAAAGTTGTGTGTTAGATCCCAGCTGCGGCGGTCACATTCGGATAGAGGTGAAAAGCAAGATGCCTATGTGCTCTGCAATGTTAGTGCACGTTAACGAAAGCAGATGGTCCAAATTAGGGGAGCCATCCGCTATGGTGTTTTCCGTAATCATACCGTGGTTCTTTAACGTGCACTCAAGTTTGAGCACAATCATAACGTGGTTTGGGGACGTTGAACCCGATACAATTGTTTTAGTACGTATGCGTTTGTGCACATTGCGTCCTTCCGAATACGGTCATCGTGGTTTACGAGATCATGTAAGTGCCCTCATGTTAGGTGGTGTGGCAATAAAATCATGAATAAGGAAATGAGGGCTTCGACGGACATTCATCTGGTCTAAAGAAAAAAGTCAATTATTGTCCACGTAAAACGAAGAAAAAAAAAGGTTTGGATCGGTTTACGAACCACATCAAGTTCATAAAAAATCCATTCAATCCAGTGTGTACATTTCTAAAATTGAAAACTGAGCTGCGGCGTAAACAGCCTTGCAATGCTGTGAAAAACGAGAAAATCATTCCCGACCACCTTGCTATAAATGGACATGATATACATGGTTGGCCTGCATGACGACAAGTGCCGTCATGAGACGATCGTATACGACAACAAAATGGTTTATTTTCCTTCTGCTCACCCTTTCTTCCCTTTGCCACCATCATACCATCAGCATCATAATCATCAGCCTCACTACGTCCGATGCAGGATAAAGGCCTCGCCATAATCTGCCAGTCAACTCGTCCCTGTGCTTGTTGCTTCCACTTTATACCCAAACCCTTCTTAATCTCATCTGCCCACCTAACTTTCAGTCTCCCCAAACCTGTTTATCTTCTCTGGGAGTCCAGTCAGTTATCCTTAGTGAACAGCGGTTATCCTGCCTACGCACTACATGCCCGGCTTATGTCCGTTTCTTTTTCTTGATTTCAACTACAATATCCCTAACCCCGGTTTGTTCCTCGATCGACTCTGCTCTCTTCTTGTCTCTTAAGGTTACACCTGTCATTTCCCTTTCCATCTCTCACTTCGTGGTCCTCAATTTAAGCTGAACCCTTTTTGTAAGCCTCCAGGTTTCTGCTCCATAGGTAAGTACAGGCAAGATGCAGCTGTTTTATATCTTCTTGAGAGATAGTGTCAATCTACCAGTAATAATTTGAGAGTACTTACAGAATGTGCTCCACCCCATTACCCTCATATAATACATAATTATGGCTACATTATTATAGCTGCACCTATGCCACGCCTTACGTGGCTGTCCAATAATGTACCCCCACACCATCTCGTCCCTCCTCATCCTCGTTGCCACATCCATCTGCTCCACTCTTACGCGAATATACAACACGTGGCTTTACCCACTCTCCCTTTTCCTGCTCCACACCATCACTTTACCATACTACTCCTGGCAATGTTATACACTTCTGCCTGCATGGCGCAATACACGGCTATAAGCTATGCAGTGCAGTTTTCAGTGCGTTGTGCCAGGCATCACTATCATATGCACAGCAATAGAAAGCGCGCAAAAAAACACAGGGAAGGGTTGCCAATAGCAGGGAGTTACCCTCCTTGCAATGTAGGTTTTAGACTTTTTTGCCAGCATGGCGTAGTAGGGCAGTAATACAGTTTTCTTACATATGTACGGTAACTTCTATTTTTCTGTCTGCATCAATCACCGAAAAATGTAGATGGTCGACACGACACATTTCTTTGTTACATTGCGAAAGCTATCAGCAGCCCGGATTTATTCACCTGTGCTTCGGATAAGATGAACTCAGCGGACACGGCGAAAGCCGTTGCAGTAGCACTCGCATCAAAACCAAAGACGTTATGGAACAGCAACTTTGATTGATTGATATGTGTGGTTTAACGTCCCAAAACCACCATATGATTATGAGAGACGCCGTAGTGGAGGGCTCCGGAAATTTAGACCACCTGGGGTTCTTTAACGTGCACCCAAATCTGAGCACACGGGCCTACAACATTTCCGCCTCCATCGGAAATGCAGCCGCCGCAGCCGGGATTCGAACCCGCGCCCTGCGGGTCAGCAGCCGAGTACCTTAGCCACTAGACTGGAACAGCAACTTTATATCCTCCCGAACTCTCAAATAGTCTGCCGATATTTCACTAACGACCGTGTACCTGCGTGCGTCGCCCGCCACCGAGGTGCAACACAAAACCAGGAACACTGCATCATGTGGTGCCCCCGACAAGTAGCGGAAACGGGTAACGATAGAGCCGACAGTGCAGCTCGAGCTATTACTCACCGAGCAAACGTCCCTCGTCCAGATACCCGTTTGCTACTCCAGACTCCCCACACCCCTCGAGATATCTTAGAACACCAGCGTTGACAACGACGGCGATACTCATCACCCCATTCTCGGCTGAGTCTAAAATAAGCGCATGAGTCACGCCGCCTGCAGACAAATACATATCCGCACCTGCGTTTAAAACATGCGATGCATCCAACCGCATACGGGAGTTCTTGCCTCTGGTGTGGAGGACAGCCAACACTTGCTCACATTACATGGGAATGTAAGTTAAGGCCAGCTAAAATTAATACACCTCAGATTTCGGTGAAAGAATTCACGATGGAGCAGTGGAAGACCTTGCTCACCAGCGAGGAAAAGGACGCCCAAGTGGCGCTCCTGGACCAGGCGTGAAAGGCTGCTGAGGCCAGTGGAGCCCTGGACTAGGGGCCCCACCCACTTGTTTCTAAGCCTCATTACATTTTTTTCCTCTGTAATATACGTTTTTTTATCAATCCACCGGAAAATTAATTGTTTTTTTGATAAAATAGTTACCTTTATTAACGAATCGCCATATGAGGGCAGAGACGAAGAACATTGCCAAACACTTTTTCCTAGCATTCTTGTTTCTTCTTGTGGATGGTTCTTGTTTTTCGGTCATCGCACATGCATTCGGTGCTCGGAATACTCTTGCACTTTGTGGCGCCGGTTCAATCCAGTTGTTAAGGCGAAAAACCTGGATGTCTTATCAAATAAGATAAGTGACCATAAAGATCAACACGTGTGAAGCAAAAAGTCATTGTCGTTTAATGATGTCACTTTATGAAGTCACAAATGGCTAGAATAATGTCTGACGTACATTATTATGCCACAGTGGCATCACTATGACATCAGAATATGGCGTGAAATCGTGACGTCATTCCACAATATGGTGACTTTGTCACAAGTGGGCCAATCTCGGACGCATGCGAGTTGAAAAAATGTTGCAATGTTTCCGACATCAGAGGTAATTCCAAAACACACTACATGCAAGGTTCTTTTGAAGGGCGGAAGAGAAAAAATGTAGCTGATCTCTCTCTTTAGGAATCGGGATTACACGAAAGTAGAATGAGTCTTCACAGAAGCAGTTGTGCATTTATTGCGCATTGTTTCGCCACAAGGGCAAAGAAATGAGTAACAGCTACAAATCATAACGTCATGCGAAGAATGACAAACAACTCGAAACTTTAAATGTGCACCTCAAGCAGAAAGCACGCACAAAATTCGAATACACAGTACGTGCGCGGACCAACAACTGTACCAGCTCGACACTTCACACAAAAAAAAGAAGCACGAAACAAACGTGCAGGTGTACACAGAATAAGCGCCAACAACTGCTACCACAATTCTTACTTCTTCATGTATGAGCAGCGTGCTCCTTTCGTAAATGCTGCCGCGGAAGCGAGACCTCCGTGTTTTCCCGAAATCGGTTTCATAAGCGTGCGCGCGAAAGAAACATGCTCCGCTGAAGCGGCGCTCATCAAACTGCTAGAGGCAGCAATCTATAGAGCGCGTAATGCAAGCCTTTCATGCCATCTCGCTACTGATTACATAAACACGCCGAATTCGCAGACATAGGACCACCAAACGGTATATATAAATAGCTTGCCCTTAGCAATCTTGACAACGTATGCTTTGTCGCCTAGTGGTTAGCGCTGAGACTCTCCACGACGAAAACTTTACCATTGTGTTTTTTTCTTTGCAATATTTTAGCATATATTTTTCGAAGTCATATCTGAAGAAAATACTTCAGTGGAGCCGTCACAAACCCCCGGCGTAGAACAGTTTACCATAAAAAAAAAAGGATTTCGCTTTCCGACATCACCATAGTACCATAAGATTTTTTTTTTTGGTCGATGCGATTGAAGGGAGGAGTCCTTTTTAAACGATGTCGTGACCTGTTCTCCACCAAGCTTAAATTAATATTATTATTATTATTATTATTACTTCATTGCCTATAACATTGTCCAACTTTTTGTGCCTTATCGCATATTGACCTTAGTTTCTCTGCTCCTTGTTTCTTTTTCTGACAACTTTTGCTAAACGAATCCTCCCGTCGTCCTTTATTTATTTTTGCAATCTAGCCATTCACCCTTTTAAGTTTGTTCAAGGCCGCATGTGTGAAAGTACCTACACCAAAGTGTATATCTGCACATTCAATAAAAAAGCTCTGTGCTTTACTTCCTTTCCCCCCTGTGTCTGTTTCTCCCCTTAATCTCGATGATAACTGCCAGTTCTAAGGCAACCCAACCTGTCCAAACTTCAAAGCACTTCCCTCTTAATTATCATAAAATGCATTATAGCTTGCTTCGTCCTTGCACATCCGGAAGTTTCTGAGCGCCGGCTTCTCATCGCCGCAATTCAATGTGTCTTTTGAGTCTCTTTGGTGTTTCGCTTAGGGACCATGGTAAGTCTATACCCACCTTCTATTTTAGGCCCACTCTCTGTACCCTTTTCTTCATAATCATAAAAGTTAGTGATTATTTTACTATCATTATGATCATATGCCATTCCTCTTCTCACTGAAACAGAAATATCCTGGTATCTTGTAATGCTAATATTTTTTGTAGTTTTATTACTCAAGGTACCTACTAATTCCTCGTTAATCAGTAATTAATGTTAAAAAATACTTTCTCACATAGGAATAATTCTGATTAAATATATTCTCTGGCAAGTCTTCTAAACACTGGCTGTAATCTATGTTTCTAGATACAGTGGTTGCCGAGAAAAAGATAAATTAGTACAAAGAAGGCATGCTTTGAGATAATCGCGTTCAAGAAATATGCTTCAACTAAAAAGTACCACGAAATAACTGCCAATTTAGGGTATTTTATTAGACACCAGCCACATACTCATCACCAATATCACTTTTTTCTAGTAGAGCCGTCTGGTTTGGCGGGCCTCCTTTGTCGCATGATTCGCAGCCCTGTCAGCGAGTACTGTCAACGCAGGCCAAGTGCACGTAGGCCCTGTATTATGTAGCGACGCGGTGAAAATCCAAACGAGTTCAACACATTTAGACGAGCTATATTGCCATCATTAAAAGTGATTACAGTCTCACCACTGCATATTTTTAGTTTAGGGTGTCCGAGAAAGACGTTTTTTGGAGCGCACTTCCACACGAGAATGTTGAACGACTCGTTTGGGTTTTGAGCTTTCAAATGGAGGAAAAACTGAACCGATTCGGGATTAGCAAGTTGCTCATAAAGTGGCTAAACAGCCTAAGAACAGATGGCGGAAGATGTTCTTTGCGAACGTATGGTTCCCCACTGAACTGGGCTTTGTAGAATTTGCACCACGAATCAGCGTTCTTCGGGCAAAGGCCATAGGATGGATATGTATCGATTGATGCCATGTGGAAATATGTGGCCCAGACAGCCTTTCGCATGTCCTCTACTAAGCTGCCTATTATTGTTTAATGGCTAAGCCATATTAGTTTTGGAACCCCGCGAACAACGCGCGCAAACAACACGTGTGAAAAAACGCCCGCAAAATACTTTTACCTGCAGCTAAACACTGACTCTGCAGATAAAGCACTTGTTGCCAGACCAAATATCGTTACCTATAAAACTGTCAAAAATCTATTGCTATTCATTTCAGCGCGTTTTAGCTTCAGAAAATGCCGCAGATTCAGAAAAAGCCGCAGATTTTTAGTTGTGCCAAAAGAAAAAAAAAGCTTTTTGCAATATTTTTGCTTACCCATGGTCAGCCGTACACTTTGTGATGAGCCTCGTAATTTTTTTTAATGCGGAGCATTTCTCAGTAGAACGATGTCACACATCGTGCATCGGCCTTGTGTGTCATGCCGAATGTTTGCTTTGCCCCCCCTTCCTTTCTCGACTCACCAGACCGTCGCACGCAGCGTCTGCTAGTAAAAACCGACTGCTGGAACTGCACAGCCGTTCACTGGCCACCCTGTACACGTAGGCACTGGATCGCACATGAGTATCCCACCACTCGTTAATGGCAACACTTCATTCAATAAATAGGAATGATAAAGACGAAATTACAATAAGCAATCCCAACCCAAACCGAATTACGCAACATTCAGGCGACACCCCGCCAAACCTTTTGCTCTAGTTACCCCCTCCCCCCCCCCCCCTGTGAGAAGATGTGGAAGTCATTTTTGTTTGTTTTGCTTGTTTGAACTCTGCGTGTGAAGGCTTTTCCATACAAATACCCGAACGCTTTTTCTTCTCATGTACTGTCTTTTCAGTACCTTAGCATCCGCTGGAAACTACTTCGCAAGCCTGACTGTTAAAGCTGAAGTCGCTGCCAAATTCACCACCAGTACTTGTCTACATGACGTACAGTAAAGCACAGTCTGCATAATATAGATAAATTCTGATATTTTAGGCACAGGGTAAAATGTGTGGTAATAAAAAATACTTCTGCAGGGTATTATAGGGTAATTTTGACATTCATGTAGGGTATTTTGAACCAGGCAGTTGGCAACACTGACACAGAGACTGAGAAGAGATAAAGAAGAGGTGCTTTCAACGAAAAGTTTTATTAACTTAAACCTCAGACCTATATTGTCCAAACTGAAGGGCACAAAGTAATTGAAGACATGAGCACGCCATAGTTAACACAGGTAAGTGGGAATAAAAGAAGAAGGGAACACATGACTCGTTTGAAAGGACGGCCCAGCACACCCACCTCGCCCTGCACTACGGCAAGTGTGCATGTAACGACCTCCTTGTTCATCATTCATCCCACTGAGACATCTCTTCAAACATTACAACCAAACAACTTGTATAATCGTAGAAGCATTTTTCATTTTACTGCACACACATGACTGCATAATTCACATTTTCATTTGCATATCAGACGAAACGTTGCTACTTCCCGCTTTACTGCCACAGTTTAGCAACGTTACGTGTTTCATCATGTGTGCTAATGTGTTCAGTGTTGGACCTCCGAGCCTTACTGCTGCGGCACGTCTTACATAGAGCAAAAAAAAAACATGTCTTGCCAGATGAAAGGCTTTAATGGAACTCAAAAAGGAAAAAAAAAGACAGGGGTGAGCCGGCGCTGCCATGAGGCCAAGCGTCAGCTCGTGAGGAGGCTCAATAATAATGAGGACTGCTCTTCTGATGCGAGGCATGAATAAAGGTAGTCGCAATAGTCTCCCGCGCCGACAGTTGACGCTAGGTGGCTTCCAATGGGTACAGTAGCTGCACAGGACGCTTCACAAAAGTGTTGTCGGGCAAGCGTAGAAAGCCAGTCCTTACGATGCTGTCCCGTCCACAGATAAGTTCTTCTATTCGAACCAAGCTCCACAGTTGCCTTGGATGATGTTTTTCTCCAAGTAGAACTACGTTGCCTTTCTTCAATATGTGATTTCTTTTTGCTTGGTTGAATGTGTAATTCCTAAGTTCATTGAGGTACTCCTTTAATCAACGAGACCAGAAAGTTTGCAAACCCTCTTCTCTCTTGCTCCAACGTTTCTTCAATTGATCATTGGTCGACTCGGTTTTGATTTTGAGATTGTAAGATGGTAGCACTGTCAGTCTTCTTCCAAAGAAAAAATCTGCTAGAGATAAAAGATACGGCTCATCCACGTGATTGTACACATATGTTAAAGGCCGAGAATTTATTACTGCGTCCACTTCCGTTAGTAAAAAAACCAACTCTGATGTACCAAACGTCGACCAAGCATCTTCTTCAAGTAGGTCTCCACAGAACATTTGAGTTTCTCGGAAAATCCGCCCCACCAAGGAGCACTCGGGCAAATGAATTTTCACTGCGTCTTCGAGAAAGAGAAAAATGCAAGTACATGGGGATGCCGAATTGTTCGCCAGAGCTTCTGTAGATCTTTGGACCTTTTGACAAAGGTTTGGGCATTGTCGCTGTACATTGTGAGACAGAGGCCTCGACGTGATACGAATCTCTGAAGTGCAAAAAGGAAATTCACCTTGATCAAATCTTCAACAAGTTCCAAGTGAACAGCACTTCTTACAGCACAAGTAAAAAGAGTGATGTAGGAGTGCTGGTGAAGATGCCCTTTGATGTAAAGTAGACCCGCTAAATCTACTCCACTTACAAGAAACGAAGAGGTTTGATTACAACTATTCTGGGGCATACAAGGTGAAACTTGCTCAACTGGTTTAGAGTGAAGGCGTTGGCAGATGACACACCGTCGTATTGTTTTTTTTCACCAGCTGTCGTAATTTCGGAATCCAGTATTATTCCCTGATTTGAGTCAGTGTGTCTCGTAGTTTTCCGTGGAAGACTCTTTTGTAAGTATAATTGATGATTAATGTAATGAGGTGAGAGTTTTTCGGTAGGAGGATTGGATGGTGAGAACCGTACGAGTTGTCCGTCATCTGAACTTCTTGTACCTGAAACAGCCCATTGTTGTGCAGGAATAATCTTAATTGTCCAACTGGACTTTGGGAAGGAATTGGATTCTTGTTCGCGATGCAGTTGCCTTGTTACATTGCAGGTTCTTAGTTAATGGGTGTCCGAGCCGTCGCCCCAGACTCCCACGAAAAGACGAGGCCGTTTGTACGCCACACTTTATACACACAAAAAACGAACACACATAACATGGACAGGCTATTTAAAGAATCCTTCACTGTCTCTGTGAACTATCAAAGTCCTAAGCTAGCCGTCCCTCCTTTTAGCATGGACACAAGACATGAGGTCGGTCTCACCGAGGTTCGTTGCTACGTCTTGAGCTGGCTCGCGTTGTCCGCACGGTCAACCAGGCGACTAGTTGATGGGTAGGCTCCGCCACCGCAGCCGCGTCGCGGCTGGACACATCCGCTGGAGCTCGTGCCCGTAGCCCGACAGCTCCGCGTTGCTCGCACGGTAGACGAGGTGGACCAGTTGGCACGGTAGACCAGGCACTACCACCGGCCGCGTCCCGGCCGGACACCTCTGCTGGAACTCGTGCCCGTAGCCCGACAGCTCCGCGTGTCCTCAAGCACAGGATGCTTTGAAGCCGCAGCACGTCAGCGACGCACGGCCGTGGCAGGTAGAACGTGGCAGGTAGGCCGGGCTCGACTGTTACTAGGCTCGGGTCCGGAACCCAACGGCCGAGTCGAGAGCCCCGTCTTCCTCGTTCCTTCTCGTACCTTCGCCGCCACGCTACTCAGCGCTCGTGCTACCTTCGTCGTTGTCTGCTTCAAGCGCGCACTTTGTATGGCGCGCACTTTGAATGGCGCGCACTTTGAAGCTTCGCGCACGACACATATCACAAAAGCCCCCCCTTAAATGAGTTTTTTTTTTCTTTTTTTAAAAAAAAAACTGCTGACACGTGCGCGGTCCGTAAGCCGCTTCACTGTATATGTCCTCTGTATAGTTCACATGTCGAGGTCCAATATTTACTAAATACACAAGAACACCGTTAAATACACTGACATACTTCGAGTGTCCAACACCCAATATCACAGTGCATGAAGTCCGAACTCTTGGCTCACAATCTACTCATGAAGTCCGCACCGGTATTCTCCGACCCTTTTATATGCTGAATGCTAAATGAGTATTCTTGCAATGCCAGGCTCCACCTCAGGACCCTACTGTTCAAGTGTTTGGCTCGGGCTAAGTACTGTAGAGGTTGGTGATCTGTTTGTACAACAAACTGGTTCCCATACAAAAAAATGTGAAACCTCTGTACCGCCCATACCAATGCCAAACACTCCCTCTCTTTCTGCCGCCCTTTCCTCACGAGCTCGAGCTTCTCGCTCATCAATCCAAGTTTTCAATTCGGCACCTTCCAAACCCATGCGCATGGCCAACGCCATTAAATCTGTCGAGCTCATCTTTTCCTCACTAATCGTCAGCCTCACTCAAGCGATACAAATGGCCTCGTCCTGTCGCAGCGGACGCCAGTGTTACATTGCAGGTTCTTAGTTAATGGGTGTCCGAGCCGTCGCCCCAGACTCCCACGAAAAGACGAGGCCGTTTGTACGCCACACTTTATACACACAAAAAACGAACACACATAACATGGACAGGCTATTTAAAGAATCCTTCACTGTCTCTGTGAACTATCAAAGTCCTAAGCTAGCCGTCCCTCCTTTTAGCATGGACACAAGACATGAGGTCGGTCTCACCGAGGTTCGTTGCTACGTCTTGAGCTGGCTCGCGTTGTCCGCACGGTCAACCAGGCGACTAGTTGATGGGTAGGCTCCGCCACCGCAGCCGCGTCGCGGCTGGACACATCCGCTGGAGCTCGTGCCCGTAGCCCGACAGCTCCGCGTTGCTCGCACGGTAGACGAGGTGGACCAGTTGGCACGGTAGACCAGGCACTACCACCGGCCGCGTCCCGGCCGGACACCTCTGCTGGAACTCGTGCCCGTAGCCCGACAGCTCCGCGTGTCCTCAAGCACAGGATGCTTTGAAGCCGCAGCACGTCAGCGACGCACGGCCGTGGCAGGTAGAACGTGGCAGGTAGGCCGGGCTCGACTGTTACTAGGCTCGGGTCCGGAACCCAACGGCCGAGTCGAGAGCCCCGTCTTCCTCGTTCCTTCTCGTACCTTCGCCGCCACGCTACTCAGCGCTCGTGCTACCTTCGTCGTTGTCTGCTTCAAGCGCGCACTTTGTATGGCGCGCACTTTGAATGGCGCGCACTTTGAAGCTTCGCGCACGACACATATCACATGCCTTCTCTCTGTTCTAACGCTCTCTGTTCGAGTGAGCTCTCTGATCTAAAGTGAGCTCTCTGTTCTAACGCAGATCAAGAAGCACTCTGCCTATTCAATTTCTTTAGCAGACAGCTCCTCGAACTTATCACTTTCCTTCTTCAACTTTTTAACATAACGAAAAACCCATGCCGTTACTGTTACAAGTTTTGTGAGGCTGCTGAATCGTTGGTTATCAATCAGCGTTGGCATCGATGTTCTCGTGTTAACAGCGTGGATAGTGATTTCTGGCCCCGTCTCAGCTGCCTTGAGTTTTCCATTTTCGAGGTCAAGTTTCCCTCCGAATTCAGGCCAGAATTTATGAGACATGGCAAGCCAACCGGTCCCATACCACCACAACTGTGATCTACTCAGTTTGTGTACAGTCAAGCCTCAAGTGAGCAAATCTGCAGGGTTTTCTTTTCCAGGACAAAATCGCCATCGAGAATATTCTGTCAAATTTCTGATTTCCTGCGTCCTGTTCCGTACAAATGCCTTCCAAGAAACGGGGTCCTTGAAAATCCAAAGAAGGATAATCTGGAAATCGGACCAAAATTTTACTTCACCAATGCCCAGGTCGCTGTTCTTGATAATGTAGGCATATAAGCGGGCTGCAAGCAAAGCTGACATCAATTCAAGCCTTGCCAAAGTGACCGTCCTTAACAGCGCAACTCCTGTCTTTGCCATTAACGTATAGTGTGGACGAT
This sequence comes from Rhipicephalus annulatus, assembly GCA_013436015.1. Taxonomy (NCBI): domain Eukaryota; kingdom Metazoa; phylum Arthropoda; class Arachnida; order Ixodida; family Ixodidae; genus Rhipicephalus; species Rhipicephalus annulatus. Next base: position 83,896 of record WOVY01000483.1, on the reverse strand, counting down.
ACCACTTGAGTCGATGGTACGAAGGTAGGCTAAAGCATCATATGCTGACTCACTTGCGTTGGACAGTTCACTCACTCACTTGCAAACAGTTCTGCTGTTTGATAAGCAGTTTTGCTGCCCGCTGTGAGGAACCTGAGAATACTGATCTCATGTAGCATGGCTACCTCCTTGCTCCATTTTTTCCAGACAGCTGACAGCTTCATTGGCTTGGTGTCATCCCAGCTGAGGTTTTTCCCTCCAGAGATCTTGTAGGAAGATCTTCGCCCTTACTAGAAAGGGTGACAGAAACCCCAAAGGGTTGTAGATCCTTGCAACAGCCTAGAGCAAAAGGCATTTGGTAATTCGATGCTCCTCCATAATCTTTAGAATATCCTAGAGCCTAAACAAAAAGGTATCCGTCTGCTTGCTCCAATAAACTCCCTGAACTTTCAGAGGTCCAAAAAGTGAGCAAAGTGATTTTTCGGAAGTGATTTCCTGTACGAAGACGGCAGATACAACGGGGTCGTTGCTGGTCCATTTACGAATGTTCATCGAAGCATCTTTGAAGATTTCAATTATCTCTTTATACATTGGAGTAGCTTGTTGAATGGTGTCAGTGCCAATAAGAAGATCGTTCATATATATGAAGTCTTGCAATAGCCGGGCTGTCAAAGGAAAGCGATTTTCTTCAGACCTGAAGTGGTGCTTTAAGGTAGCAGTCAATAGGAAAGGACTTAAAGAAGCTCTAAAGGGCACTCTCGTCATTCTCCAAACTTCTATTTCCGGCAGTGGGGTCCAGTTGAGGTGAAGTTTTGAAACCACAAGAAGCGAAGTGCATCTCTGTCGTGTTCTTGCAGGCCAATTTGAAGGAACGCTTTCTCCACATCAGCATTCATTGCCATCTTGTTGCGTCCGAAACAAAGCAGTAGCATCACTACGTCGGGATTTAAATTTGGGCCATCTTCTTGTGATTTAGGGACTTCATCCCGTATTCGTGAGACGAAGAGTCGAACACGATGCGTGCCTTCATAGTAGATCGGTCCTCACGTATGACGGCTAGGTGTGGCATATAATACCGTGGTCCAAATGGTTGGCATACTTTTGTAGGTACTTTTTCAGCATATCCTTCTTCGAGGTGCGTTCGAATAGTTGCATCGTATTGTTTTAAGAGCTCACTGTCTTTGTTAAGCTGCTTCATCAATCTGTGCAGATGTTTGAGTGCAACTGCGTAGTTTTCACCCAGAGCAAACCTTTCCTTCCACGGTAGTGCCACTTAATATCGACTGTTTTTCTTATTGATGTTCTGAAAATTTGCCAGCACCGATTCAGCGACCATCGTTCCTTTATTTTCGGCCTAGATACCGGGGCTTTTAGATCCAAGAAACCAGTCAAAAGTTTCGAAATATCTTGCTCGGTCAACGCGGATTGTAGTACTGTAATACTGGCACACTGTAACATCGGCTGCAGTAGACAATGGTCCTTACACAGTCTATCCCAGTTTTGTCTTGACAGCTTTCAACTTTTCGAACACAGGCTGTACGGTACCAGTTACTATATCCCAATATTAGTCTGATTCAATAAGGACCGCAATCTGTTTGTTTTCTACTCCTTGTAAAGAGAGAGCTCGCATATCTAAGTGCATCTTGTTCATTTCTCCTATAACCTTTTTTTCTGGTAGCGGAATGAATTCAGTGCATATCGGGTCCACCACCAGCGCCTCTATTCAAATCGGAAACTTCTGGTTTGCAGGGAGAATCGATACACGTACCTTCTTCATGGTTTTCCGTATGTTATCACCCCTGAACACACCGATCGCCAACGTTTCCTCTTCTATTAGTTCCCATCCAAGTCTTCCATAAGCTTTGGTTGTAATGAATCTCCGCTGACTTCCGCCATCAAAAAGGACTAGGTAGCGACAGGATGATTTGGCACCCAATACGGTGGCTGTCACACTCTGCAGCATTAGGACTGACCTTGCTTGCTTGGACACCAGATTGATCGATGCAGATATCACCTTGTCGTTTTTGATGTTGTCAGATGCGCAAACAGATGTTGCGTGCCTTCTTGTGCACTTGCCACATTTTAACCGGCTTCTGCAATATTTTGCCATGTGGCCCTGCTTTAGGCAACAAAAGCATCGTCCTGCTTTGATGAGCATCTCGCTTTTGTTTGAGAAGTCTATATGCTTCGTATCACAGACTTCAGTAGAATGCTTTTCAGACCGGCAGAAAAGGCATTGTTGTGGACTTTTTGTTGAGCTTTGTAGAGCAGCTGTCTTGGAAATGTTACGTGGATGACTGGGTTTTAGTCCTCCTGAGTTTCCGTTACGTCTTTTTCAGCAACAGCTTCCCAACAAGTGAGTTGAAGTTCGAAGAATTCCAGAAGCATTCGGAGATCGTTATCTTCTGAAGCCGTTACATGGTTTAAATTGCCTTGCGTATTCGAACAGGATGCAGCCGACGAGGATGCCTTGTGCATCTCGTGGAAACGCAGCACCATGTTCGTCGGTCGAACTCTTAGCAGGATTTCCCAAAGCATAGAGCAATAAGTTGTCGAGTTTATGCCAAGCGCCTTGAGGCTTAAATTATGAGCCTGTACCTTGTCATAAAGTTGCCTCAGCTTACGAACATCTGCTGATGATGACACGAGCTTTATATCTAGCAAACCTTGCAAATGATCGTGCACAATGATCTGTTCATCTCTGAAACGCTACTTTGAAATTTCAATAGCGTCTTTAAAGCACTCTTCGGTAGCTTGTAATCCCAATATGGCCTACGCAGCCACTCCGGTAACCAAATTGTTCAAGTAGTTGAACTTGTCAGCTGTGCTTAACTCGCTGTTGTTGTGGACTGCTGATGTAAACTGCGTACAAAATCTCGGCCATAGTCTGCGGTTACCTTCAAATTTTACGAGTTCTAGTTGGGGAAGCTTGCTTTTCCCAGATGATAACGGGCGAACGTTCGTAAGGAGTGAGGCTGGAGGAGCCAGACATTCATTCAGCTTGACTCGTGGATCCGCTGTGATAGTAACAACCTCGTCGCGGTATTCTCCAGCGTCTAACGTCTCGCTGTCCAACAGGTCGTTTGGTGTCTCTTCAAAAAATGCTTCATCCACTTTCTCTATCTGACCACAAAATGAGCTTATTCGGCCGAGGAATACACTTACTGCTGCTGCCATGACGGCTTGATTTTCTCGCAAGTGGTCTTCCGCCTCGGACAACAGGACATTCAGTTGGGACCGCAGGCTGTGGCCTCGTCTAAGATATCGTTCCATTCGGCCGCCCACAGTCGATGTATCTCGCCAAGATTGCAGGTGCCATCTTCCGAAGTGTTGCGGCTCCTAACGATGATATTGGCGTCGTCAAAGGTCTCGGGTTGTCGACATCATGTGGGGTACTTCTGAGCCTTACTGCTGCGGCGCGGCTCACATATAGCAAAAAACACGTCTTGCCAGATGAAAGGCAAGATGTGGCATGAAACTCAAGAAGAAAGAAAACGACAAGAGTGAGCCGGCGCTGCCACAAGGCCAAACGTCAGCTCGTGAGGAGGTTCAATAATGATGATGACTGCTCTTCTGCTGCGAGGAATGAATAAAGGAAGGCATAACATTCAGGTACCTTGCACAGTTCTCTTCAGATAAGAAGTCTAAGTTTTCAGTAAGAAAATCGGTTGTTTGAAAGTGCCCTGCAAGTATCTCTTCCTAGTCCCTATGTTTTTTTTTTCGTGCTTTTAAAGAACGGGCCATTTCCGAGTAGACCAAATGAATGTGCTGCCACCATCAAATACGCGGTACCTTCCGCCCTGCATCGAAAATTGTGCGCCTGTGCACGTACGCGCAAAGTCTCTAATTTACACACTTGTTTCAAGCCACCTGCAACGTGCGCAATGTCATGCGATTGACAAATGATGTGTGGTTATAAAGGGGAATAAGCGTAAGTGAATCAGGCCCAATACCTTGAAGCGCTCCAGTGTTTTGCCGCCGTTCTCGAACTCGAGAAGCACGTAAAACTGCATTTCCGCAAAGTTTGCTGAAACAAAAACAAGGAACCGGTAATAAATATAGTTGCTAAAAACACGCCTAATATTCAATGTGTACACACGAGAGATATGTCGCCAATATATTTGCAATAAAAAACAAAAATCAGATATGACAGTATTAGAAGCTACAGTGTGGAAATTTTCAGAGAAATATGAAAGATTCATGGCAGCAAACTTTATGAGTATTTTAGAAGTCCTAAAAATGATACTTTTTTCATATCATTGTTTTTCTTCAATATTTCAGCATTCTGCAAATCAATTGTTTGCAGGGCAATTGAGCATGCTTACTTAACACTACCGTTCACTGCGTCAACTTTGTGACAAGTTTTCTCACCACTTCTTTCAAGGTCATAAGTTCTATTTCAGCTAAGGAGGAATTGATTGATTGATGATTGATAAGTTGGGTTTAACGTCCCAAAACCACCATATGATTATGAGAGACGTCACAGTGGAGGGCTCCGAAAATTTCGACCACCAGGGGTTCACTATGAAGGAAGTAGTTCAATGAAGGAAACATCAGGGAAAAAAATTGCTGTCTCATTACCACCCTCCCCACACCCCTGACCCAACAAAACTTTACAGTGAATTCTATTGTGTACTGTGCTCCTCAATATCTAAAGACACTTTCTTGGTGCAAAAGACCTCGTAGTACAATATTGGAAACGCATTTGCACAATGAGTGGCCAGATATGATGTCGAGAAAAAAATGCACATTCTCCATTTCTCTAAGGTGGCATTTGTTGCTTAATGCACTATCATGCTTCAAACGTGCTTCAAAATCCGATGACAGCCTCAATCACCTCACTGTCGCCAGGGTTTATACAAGCGACTACACAGAGGGACGTTCTGTCCCTTATTTAAAACCGCATCCATGTATTGAAGGCAGTTTCTTGCTTCTGTTGCGCAATGAACCGGCCAGACAGCTGTAGGGACCGTCGACAAAGCCCTGGCCTGTGGCTGCCGCTCTTATTCCATCTCCTGTCCAATTGACATCCTTCCTGCCTAAATCACATTCTTGCAGACGCTGAGCCATGCTTCCTACAAGCCCTACAGAAACAGTTCTTACCTTTCATCAATCTCTCCTCATACTTTGTTCGTGGAACTGATTGCGCCTGCTTGCTCGGTTTATCAATTTCGAAGCATTTCTTAGCAAACTTCAATGACTTAGAGCCCAAACCCATCCATCCATCCATTCATCCACCCACCTATCCACCCACCCACGTAGCCGCCTATGACTTTTAGCTCTTCTGGCCGTCTCGATCATGGTATCGATACCGAAATTGGTATGACATAACATGACTGTATGATGAACACAACCGACTAGTCATAACATGAAAATCATGATATGTCAAGAATGTCATGATTTACATTTCATAGCCTTGTTGCTCTTGCGATGGTTTCATTCACATGATATATTTCAAAACTGCTGTGGTATCACATGACTACATGACGAACATAAATGACCGATCCTAACAGACTCTAAATTTGGTATAACGAAACGTGATTGGATTACGAAGGTATATGACTGGTGCAAACATGATAATTATAAGAAGCGTGTCGTGTAAGAACATGACTACAAGCCATGCTCGTAATGCACTTGCGGTCGTTTCGCTAGCTTCACATATACCAAATTCGGTGTTACGTGATGTCAATGGATGACGAAGGTGAATGACTGATGAACACATAATAATCATGACATGCCTGTCTTGTGAAACATGACTACATGCTACGTTCATAGTGTGCTCGCAGCTATTTTGCTGGCTCCACATATACTAACTTTGGTGCTACATGACAGAAATAGATGACAAAGGTAAATGACACGACTAAACATGATACTCAAGATATGCGTGTCATGTAAAACTTGGCTACACATGCTACGCTCACAGTGCATTCACGGCCATTTGACTAGCTTCACTTGTAGCAAATTTGGCATTACGTGACGCTGACGTACAATGACGGTAAATGACACGACGAAACATTATCATGACATGCGTGTCATGTAAAACATGACTACACGCTACGCTCATAGAGTGCTGGCAGCCGTTCCACTAGCTTCAAAAAATATCAAGGTCGGTGTTACGTGACGTCAATGAATGACGAAGGTATATGAGTTGTGCAAACATGACAATCATGCATGGTGTCATGTGAAACATCACTACATGCTGCACTTGGCACGCTCGGAGTCGTTTTGCTAGCTATACATTTACCAAATTTGGCATGATGTGATGTGAATAGACTACGAAGGTAAACAACACGTCTAAACATGATAATCTTGATATGGAAGTCATATACAGCATAACGTCCGGCTCATAACGTTGTCCTGATTTTAAAGTGAAATATCAACCTTCCTGATCCGTGCTTCGCATATCATCGATTCTCACTGTACGTGAGATCGGCGAATCATTTTCTTTATGTGTGTGATGTTGTGGAAGTAAATCTGATATTTTACTTCAATGAGTTTTACATGTAAGTGTCTTGCTTTCGAAGAAGTAGGAAGTCATATTCATGCGGTACTCCTACTGTTGCACTTCCAAAGAGTTTGCGATACTCCCTCTAAGCTCACTGCTGACTCAGTACTCGTGTGTCTAATCATTAGCGACTGCACGCACATGATTATGTGAATGTCCTTGCACCTGAGAACGCCCGTGCGTGCGAAAAAAGTGCCTACAAACTTGCATCTTCCCCGATACGCATTTCCAATCTTTTTTATTGGTCGTAACTCTACATTGTCTGCCTAATAATGATTGGTCTAAAGCCGGTAATATTTAACACAAAGGCGATAATTTCTCACACAATGAACATAATTGAAGAGAAACGTCAGCCACTTACAGGGGTCACAGTTTTCTGAGCACCACTGCAAATCATACTCTGTCCAGCTTTTAGCCAAGACGGGATGGTAAGTCCCTTGAACGAAGTACATCCTGCAAGAAATGACAACTTCAGAATGGTGCTGATATACCTAGAAGTAGTGCGCAGGTAAAAGATATCGTACTCAATAATCAGACAATGATACAGTACAATGGAAGAACTCTGTTCTGCTTACCCCTCTTCTCGTGATTTGTAAGGCCAGAGCTCTTTAGTGTAGTTTGTTTGAACAATCGGTTGGCTGAGTTTTGTAGCATCTTCATAAGCAATATAAAGACGTGAAGATACAGTTAATCATTAACATGGTCATGAAAGGAACGTAATTCAGCGATTTTGTCGATGTACGCTTATATGAGCCAATAATCATGCACATGATTGACAAGTAATACATATTGCTTACTTGTTTCCTGGCTTTTTTATAAGCTCTTCGATGGTAAAAGATAATGCACAGCTCAGTCAGACTTTTCTGAAGTATATGGCACATAGACCACACAGAAATAAAGCTGGGATATAAAATCATTCAGCTCAATAAGAGTGAGTCACGCTAACTAAAAGTAACACCACGACTTCTCCCCTCAACATTCTTGACGGCATAGCCGTAAACCGCAGAGATCCTCACTCTGTCAGTTCAAACAAAATATATGGCCAGAACTGACGTACTTCTCAACAATGATATTGTTACAAAAGAAAAGCAGGTCATTCTGAAAATTTGCTTTAAAATGATCATTAGGGCTGGGTGATATTTTTTGTAAATATTCTCTCTCATTCGATTTCTGCTTTTCTCTTCCACTCAATGTTCAATGCGACCAATTACGCCACAATCGTGACTTACATTTGTACATGGTTCATTCGAAAACTAATGAAAAATACAAATAAAACTCATGGTGGACTCCAGTTGTCAATTGAGAGCGTGGTGACTGTGTCTGAAAGCGGTTATTTCAGCAGCTTCAATGTTCTGAAAGAGTAAACCTAAGCAGCCTTATAACAGTGTTTCTAGATGATGTATCGCACTGATTACTTTAGGTGCTTTTTGCCATTTACGTGTAACCTTCAAAGTACCAAGAATGCTCAGAAAGGACCAGACGAGTGTGCCAATAATTATTACAAAGTACATTGCGTGAGCTCACGAACGTTGTCTCGCCTTTCCATATGGTACTCACCTCTTCAGCTCGATGAAAGTGGACGTCTGGTTCATCCTACTAAGGCGCAAGTTGCTTAGCTCTCTGCGAAAAGATAGAAGAAAAAATTTGCCAGCCGATTCCCCGTATTGTGAGAGTCGATGTCATGCGAAGCCATCAGCATTATGTACCGCACTGTTTGGCTTTGGGCCAAGCGTTACAAAGTAGATGAACGTAATACTATATACACCGAGTGATGTGCGCGATTCGCGGGCTTATCGTACATGTTTAGTACTGCACCTAAAGTGCACAGTGTGCCCCGAGATAATGTCGGCACTTATGTTAGAGAATAGACATCAGCTTTATCGAAGCCGAATGCGTGCCACGCTGTGCACTGATGTGTGATCGCTAGAAGCGTTAGTTGACATATGTGTGCGTTGATGAGCAACCTTACATTATAGCTAACCAAGACATATGCATACAATTGTGGTGTGTATTACAATTTTTAATTGAGAATAGGCATTATTAGAACCAAAATCAGGCTTTGACGAACACCACCACAACTGCTGATGTAATTGATCTGGCTCCAATCCATGAAGTACGATTCGAGCTGTGTAGCGTTAGCAATAATTGATCATGATTACCTTTACTTTTTCGTATATGCTACAGCACTTGCATTGTTTGCACAGTCTACCACAAGCGTGCAGAGAACAGACTCCAGGATTGCTGCAGCAAGTTTGTGCTTTAATGACTCATATCTTTTCATTGCCAGCCATAGCAAACTGCTTGTCTGTCTCCCTTAGGCTATGCAAAAACCTGTTCTTTAAGATTTTTCTGCATATTTTGTACGTTTCTCGGTTTTAATCATTGAGAACATTTATTTAGGAATAATCGCATCACATCTAAGCAGGCTGCAAAGTGCAGTAGCCAGTCGGGAATCGCTGCCACATAGAAGCACCTCAAGAGTCAGCGCTAGGTAGTAGAAAAAGGCAAAGTTTAGTTTTGAACCGAATAGATGGCACTGTGGAGACATTCTCATGAATAATTCAAATTAAACTGCATAAGTATATTCCAATCAACAATTAGGAGAAATTATCTCGTTCTGCTTCAAGGAAATAAGTAAATCATAATTATAATATTATTACAAACATAAAGTGCCACAAAAACATGTACTGATATGTTGGACACAGCCCATCACAATCTGAGGTTTAACGTCCCAAAACCACAATTTGATTATGAGAGATGTCATAGTGAAGGACTACAAAAATTTTGACTGCCTGGCATTCTTTAACACGCACCTAAATATAGATACATAGCCTCAAGCATTTTAGCCTCCACCAAAAAATGTGGCCGCAGCGGCAGAGATCCGATTCGGCCACCTGCGCATTAAGTGCCAACCACTGGCACGCATATGCACGCGCCTACGCATCAAAAGCGTCTAGTCGCGCCTGTGGAGGAAAAGGGCGCGCAACTACTGGCACGCGTTGACCGCGTTGACGCCCACGTGTTTAAGGCCGATGCACAATGTTGCTTGATCTTTTGGCTTAGAAATGTTCAAGTTCAGCACAGAACGGCACGTTCTCAACTGGAACGGGAATGTATGTTTTAGAGGATATGAGAACACGTTAACAACTTGATAGTGCTTCAACCACCACAGTTTAGACTATTTTAGAAGTAATTGACATTTCAGTGCCCCAAGTAACTACAGCGGTATGCACCAGAAATCAACATCAGTGCGGGCGCCGCTCCCGCGAATGAACATTCGCGTCTAGCATACTGTACGTCTATCATAGGCGTGTGTAGGGTTCTCCTTAAGGAGGGGGGGGGGGCAAAAGTTTGTCCCAGTGCCCCTCCCCAGGGCTAACTTAGCACCACCTCCCTATTATGTTAATATATGGAGTTGACATTGAGCTCTCCCCCCCTCCTCTCTACGGTGAATGAGGCGTGGCTGCCCTCCTGATCACGTTTACAAACCACCGGGTTTGGATACCTGCACTATCAAAGTTACTAACAATATCTTGCATATGCTGGTACCTTCAGTATATTTACACAATATATTTTACAGCACTCAACTTAATAATCACGCCTGAAACTTCATGATCTGACAGATTTAATTCAGTCATAAGACTACAATTGAGGCCAGAGTAGCAGGCTTTCGGCTGATGTGTGTGTTTGAAATATCCTCTAATGCAACAAAGCACACCTGGTTCTTATTGTTACAACTGATATTGGCCATAAGATAGGAACCAAATACTGCGTAGAATGCCTTCGGGCATTTTTCATAGTCGAAATGTGCTCTAATGCAACTAACTGTGCCTGACACTTCATGATGTGACAGATATCGGTCATAATATTGCAACTGACCCCTGTATGGAAGACTTCTGGGCGTTGTCTTTAGTCAAAGTATTCTCTGAAATGACAGACGACACCCAACTGTTCATGAAGTCAAAGATATCGGTCATAATATTAGAACTGAAACCTTAATGCAAGACTTCTGGACGTTGTCTTCAGTCAAAGTATTCTCTAAAATGACAGACGACACCCAACTGTTCATGAAGTCACAGATATCGGTCATAATATTAGAACTGAAACCTTAATGCAAGACTTCTAGACGTTGTCTTCAGTCAAAGTATTCTCTAAAACGACAGACGACACCCAACTGTTCATGAAATCACAGATATCGGTCATAATATTAGAACGGAAACCTTAATGTGAGACTTCTGGACGTTGTCTTTAGTCAAAGTATTCTCTAAAACGACACCAAACTGTTCATGAAGTCACAGATAGCGGCCATAATATTGGAACTGAACCCTGTATGAAAGACTTCTGGACGTTGTCTTTAGTCAAAGTTTTCTCTAAAACGACAGACGACACCCAACTGTTCATGAAGTCACAGATATCGGTCATAATATTGGAACTGAATCCTGTATGGAAGACGTTTGGACGTTGTCTTTAGTCAAAGTATTCTCTAAAACAACAAAATGACGCCCAACTCTTCATGAAGTCACAGATATCGGTCATAATACTGGAACTGAACCCTTCATGGAAGGCAGTCAAAATGTTCTCCAATGCAATAAAACACACCCGACACATCATGATGCAACAGATATTAGTGACCAGATTGGAACCGAGCACAGCGTAGAACACTTTCGGATGGTATATTTATTTATTTTCAATAATGGCTGCTCACTGTGAGGCTACTGCAAAAGTGGCGTACATATATACAAAATGAAAAGATTTAAACAGTAATATCACATTAAGTGTGCCAAGGTAAACAAATATCACTACCCTTGAGTGCACCCCTATAATAAACGAGAGAAATAGAACATTATTATAATACAAGTGCCTCTAAAAAGTCAGACAGACTGGTATTAGGAATCAAACCAAGTAGATATCCAGTGTTTGATAACTTTGTTTGAACCTGTTAGAGAGCTCTACAAATGACTTCTAAGCTGAATGGTGATTGCAGATCAGTGCTGTGTTTAAGGCTTCAGCACTTTGCTGGTAGTTTAAATATCCTTTAACATCTACAAAATGCATCTGACACTTCTTGATGAGACAGACATTGGTATTGAGATTACAGCCAAGCACTGTGGCTTTCACTAGTCATCAATTGTCAAAATACCCTATAATGCAATAAAGCATGCCAAAAATTTTTGATGGGACAGATACTGATCAAAGGATTGCACCAGAGCACCGTACAGAAGTTTTGGCAAGTTTTCCAACAGAACTAAACAGAATATGCTTAAGTGAATGCGTATATATAATCTAAGTTAATGCATATACTAAAAAACCGAACAGAAATGAAGGACTCCTTGGAAACACATACAAATATTCAATGTTCGGAAACATCGAATATATTCAGCTCATTACAGTCTGGAGGCACAGATAAATACATGCACAGCTCTGAAAGGTCTCATAAGTCACATGAGGTACTTTTTGCATTTCTTCTATACAAAGTGCAGTACCATACTAGTGCACCTTCATTCATTCTGTGCATACATGTGGTGATCTTCTCTTCCCACAATCGTGTCATCGTGCAGCTGATTTCAAATCAAGTGCTTCTCACAAGGTTTTCAGTTATCTGTCCAGCTGTAAACAGAACGTGCGTTATGTTATAGTAAACTGTAAAACGACGGAGAAGTGCCATTGTATGCCTATAGCTATGAGTATCAGAATGAGCTATAAATTAAGAATGTGTGTGTTAGAATGCCTCCAAACAACGTATGTGCTACTGAGCGTGGCACAGAAGCAGAAGAAGCGAGAAGTGAAATAGCAGGCAATACCAGCAGCACTTAATCATGCAACTTTCTTTTTCGATCACCCCAGCAACGCACGCTCGAGTTTCTGTCTTGTACGTGAATGGAAATGAGACCGCTGACAGCTCAATGTGTCAGCGTCGCTGGTACCCGACACGACGTCACGTCTCACTGCTACCAACCAGCGCATGCTTGTTATTAGCTTGGCAACACATGAAAACGATTAGCACCGAAGCCAACGAATGTTTCCGCGTCATACAATTCGCGAATACACTTATATAAGTACGTACGTTTTCACATCATGGAAATGTGTTGGCTAGTGCGAAGTTCGCTTTCAGCGATGATGAATACCGATGTTGAAAACAAACAGTGCAGATAAAAACTCCTCCGTATAAACTACGCGATATTTCGGGCGTCGTATATGGTGTCTATGTTGCGACGGAAACTACCGTATAGTTTTTTCAGCCGATGTGCCTCGCATGTGCTGGTTCATATGAACTAGATGGTAGAGGCCTGCGCTGGATGCAGATGACACCGATCTGAATTGCCTCCGCGGTAGGCGAGGGCTCACGCTCAAACCTTTGAACCTCCGAAGTCTGTTTACACTTGTTTTTAGCACAGAAAGTCACAGATCAAAGCACGAGAACACCGACATGCTCCTTTCGCTCGGCCGAAGATAGCACACGAGACCGGCGCTAGCATAGCCGGCCGCCATTCGCTGGATTTGTCGGCGTCGTTCGAACTCGGCACGAAACCGCGTCACGCTGGTAGCACTCGCAGTCGTTCGTTTCGTTGTCGTTCTAGATTACGAAGCGATCATTCAGGAACGTTTGGAGTAGTTTTCATGCTTGCTTTCAGCACTCGGCTGTGCCTTCGAAGCGGCGGCCATTAGGCACAACATTCGGAGTCATCGCGGCCTCTAGTTGGTTGGCGCGCGGTCTCTGGTTGGTTGGCACCGCTGTACGCGTGGTGACGTAGCGTACGCGAGACGAAATATCAAGCCCGGCTTGATCCCTCGCGCCTGCTCGCGTATGCCCCTCCGACGTCGACGCCGAGAGGCGCATTTGACGCTTTTGACGCGTAGACGCGAGCGTACGCGTGCCAGTGGTTGGCACTTTTGAGGTCGAGCACCGTAACAGGGGTACGCAGCATATACCAGGGGTACGCAGCATATAGCTGTACTATGGAAGTTACGTCGTTCAAACTGCCTGGTGCATAAATGTAAGGTTGTGGGCGTACTGAGGGGCCTTCCTTGAAAGTGCTGGCTTTGGGGTGGGCACACTGCATAAAATTGCAGATGTTCATTTTGTCCGTATACGAAAATGCGCCAGTGCTGCGAAACTTCGCGACAGAGGGCAAAATGAAAATATATGAAGCTGACATGCGAAGAGAAGCTGATGTGTGTTTTATTATAGTTTCCCATCAGCACTTCATTACCAGGATCTTAATTATCTGCGAGACATTTATTACCATATGCATTATCGATTTCTGATAAGCCTCCTGTCCACGTGCGGTCACAGAGTTTTATGCATGTATACTTGCATGTAGAATGCAACAAAGTTTAGTTGAAGACAGCCGCAGCCCATGTTCTTTTGCGAACCCGTCTTTCTTATGCTATCAATTGTGTAATCAACCATTATGTATCACCTTTCACTGCAGGGTCGTCACCACGCACTAATGGCGGCTCTCCTGCCTACCACTCGTTGATATGTATTAAATCTCCTTAAATTTAAAAAAGACCACCGATTGCTCGGTGCGCTGACCTTGTTATAACCCCTTCGGTAATGATGTTGGCAAGGGGCATAGGTAGCTCGCCGTAAATGTTCCGTTCGCTGCCCACAGGGATCACCTTGACGACGCTCTCCTCGCCATTCCGTCTCTGGAGGAGGTACACGTCGGCTGTGCACCCTTCGCCAAGCTTGCGGCACTTCAGACAATCGTCCCTGGAAAGGGATATCGCGTTATTATGAGAATGACCTTTTTGCGAGAAGAAGGTGAATGCTTAAGGTGAATGTCAAGTTTGCAAATGAAGATATGTCGCAAAAATGAATTCATAATGTGCCGCCATGTTGCTAAAGAAAACTAGGCACTTGAAGCCGATCAGATTCAGCACAATCATCCTCTGTTCTTTACTATTACTGGGAAGCAACTAAGTGCTTCTCTGGCTTTATTGCTTGGGGAATATATCCGAATTATAGCAAGAATTAGCTTTTCATTTGTCGATTAGCCTCAAGCACTCATTTTTGACAGGACTTCCCACAAACAAAGAATGAAGGAGGCACACCCTAGACAATGCAAGAAACGAACTCAGAGTAAAGAATTAAAATGGAAAACAGAAAACATTAGCCAACAAGGGTTAACCAAACAATGCCTGACCTGTGCACGTTCCTTCAATATAATAGCAGACTCAATTTGTGTGTGAGAGTGTGGCAGCACATCATGCATGTGTTCATATTTTTTGTACGCCTCCCTGCATACACACAGTCAATGGATGATGCAGTTCATAATAAACAGTTCTCGGCTGGACGATGCACTCCCCCAGCAGAGTAGAGTGCTATGCAGAATCGGTCGAGTTTCGTTCGAGTTTTGCGAACTGGGGATCTTCCCGAGCTCTGGTGACAACCCCTTATGAATGAGCCAACACAACAGTATGAAATAGTCAGATTTACCCCTCAGAACGCTATGTTTGATTGGTTATGATAGAACCAGTCAGCGCGTCAAGGACGGTCGATTAGATTGGGTGGTGTTTTCAAACCAGAGGCATTTTCTTTCATTTGTTTGTCGCTCCACTGAGTGCAGAAGTGCACCCATGCAATGAAAGTATCAGAACATTTTCGTGATAACAGTTTTTAGAGGCACAGGGTGTCTCAATCTATTTTGAAGCTATTAATGCCTGCACTAAGTCTCTTTTGGAATAATCAGCATTATGGCCACTAAGATGAGTACTGGCCGAGCGTCTTACATCGCGACCGCAGCTTAACCCGACACGATTGATTGATATGTGGGGTTTAACGACCCAAAACCACCATATGATTATCAAAGACGCCGTAGTGGGGGGCTCCGGAAATTTCGACCACCTGGGGTTCTTTAACGTGCACCCAAATCTGAGCACACGGGCCTACAACATTTCCGCCTCCATCGGAAATGCAGCCGCCGCAGCCGGGATTTGAACCCGCGACCTGCGGGTCAGCAGCCGAGTACCTTAGCCACTAGACCACCGCGGCTGGGCGAACCTGAGACACGTGTTGATGGACTGATATGTGGGGTTTAACGTCCCAAAACCACCGTATAATTATGAGAGATGCCGTAGTGAAGGGCTCCAGAAATTTTGACCACCTGGAGTTCTTTAACCTGCACACAAATCTGAGCACACGGGCCTTCAGCTTCTTGGCCTCCATCGAAAATGCAGCCACTGCAGCCGGGATTCAATCCTGAGACACGTGTTAATTATCATGGTCAGCCTGCTTGGCTGGTGCACGTCGTCTTTGATGGCATCACCCCCTAGCACTCGAGCACGTGTGCCTGGCTAATTAGCTATAATGGGCGGCCTTCTTGAAGCCGTGGGTCAGTCTCTCCTGTTTCGTGCTACGTTTCACTGTTTCACTGTTTGCACTGTTTCGTGCAAGTTCGACCTGCGGGTCAGCAGCCGAGTACCTTAGCCACTAGACCACCGCGGCTGGGCGAACCTGATACACGTGTTGATGGACTGATATGTGGGGTTTAACGTCCCAAAACCACCGTATAATTATGAGAGATGCCGTAGTGAAGGGCTCCAGAAATTTTGACCACCTGGAGTTCTTTAACGTGCACACAAATCTGAGCACACGGGCCTTCAGCTTCTTGGCCTCCATCGAAAATGCAGCCACTGCAGCCGGGATTCAATCCTGAGACACGTGTTAATTTTCATGGTCAGCCTGCTTGACTGGTGCACGTCGTCTTTGATGGCATCACCCCCTAGCACTCGAGCACGTGTGCCGGGCTAATTAGCTATAATGGGCGGCCTTCTTGAAGCCGTGGGTCAGTCTCTCCTGTTTCGTGCTACGTTTCACTGTTTCACTGTTTGCACTGTTTCGTGCAAGTTCGACCTGCGGGTCAGCAGCCGAGTACCTTAGCCACTAGACCACCGCGGCTGGGCGAACCTGATACACGTGTTGATGGACTGATATGTGGGGTTTAACGTCCCAAAACCACCGTATAATTATAAGAGATGCCGTAGTGAAGGGCTCCAGAAATTTTGACCACCTGGAGTTCTTTAACGTGCACACAAATCTGAGCACACAGGCCTTCAGCTTCTTGGCCTTTATCGAAAATGCAGCCACTGCAGCCGGGATTCAATCCCGAGACACGTGTTAATTATCATGGTCAGCCTGCTTGGCTGGTGCACGTCGTCTTTGATGGCATCACCCCCTAGCACTCGAGCACGTGTGCCGGGCTAATTAGCTATAATGGGCGGCCTTCTTGAAGCCGTGGGTCAGTCTCTCCTGTTTCGTGCTACGTGACCACCTAGTTAGGTGATTGACTCAGCAAGTGCAGATGGATAGATAGACAGACAGACAGACAGACAGACATACAGACAGACGCGACAAACGATTCAAGGTTCACAAATGAATTCTAACCCTCTAAAGCTTCGCCATAAGCTCAATAATTCACTCTGTGATTATGCTGTGATTTTTCTACTGGACAGTATACTTGACAAGTTAGGCCAGGACATGTTATGATCGAGCTCAATTTGCCAAGTCATGGTAACGCTGAGGTAATTATGGCAGATCTTAAATATACCATGCTAATGAAGCCATGTAAAGCTAGAACCAGGCCAACTCAAGCGTGCTAGTTGAGGAGCTAACTAAACTATGCTAAGCTAATACGCGACTTTGGTCATGAGCACGCTTACTGAAATATTGATTAGACCCTACTAATATGATGAGAATTAGTATCCTGCTTATCAGGATAATGTTTATTAGCTCCATACTTATCATGGCCTTTCTCATTGCACCCGAGATAAGTGCCTTTCGATTAAAGCCTAATCAGTAAGGACGAGACATCTCAGTATAAAGGTCGTTAAGCCTCAGCTACTTAGTACAGTAAAGTTAAGACCGCTGATGTGGTCTCCACTTCGAAGCTGACCAAGCACATGGGTAGGCGACCAAATTGATTAGCTATAACATGCTAGAAGATCACGAGCTTCTCTACGGCTCCAGCCTTGTCGAATTAGTGTAAGCTCACCAAATTATTTTATATGCAAAGAAGCTGCCGCATAGCATTCACCGCATGAAATGCTTGACAGTCACACAAGCACCGTCACAGTCACGATTTAAACTCAGGTCTTCTCAAAATCAACGAGTTTGTATCTGACTTCACGCGGCAATCAGTTCGACAGACGCCCGTGGCGAAGATCGGGTACGCCCCCCGCGTTTGCTCTTGTCGAGGAGCAGTACTCACGTCGAATGACACGATTTATCTATCAGCTTTATGGCCATACTATGAACATACGCACGAAGAAGTAAAAGTGATATCAATACGTGGCTACAATATAACACAATCAATTACACTGCGTTCACGATGTATCTATTCACAGCCACGTTCCCAACATGATGGGAGTACTCCTGGTGACCACCTGTCCTCGTTATCTGCAATATTGCCTAGAAGTGAAACGAACAGCAGAAGAATACTGCGCGTGCCCCCTTGCTGCCTTCGAGAGTTCAAATTTCCATGCTGCAGGTGGAATGAAATATTCTGTGTGAAAGAGGACATACACTCATGAACACGCCTGCGGGAGACGCGTGTTGAGTTGCCAACAACACGCCGACGTCACTGCACTGTTTAAATGTTGACTGAGTGGCGGTGTGGACGTGTTCACATGCGATGTTTCCTTGATAAATGCCGCAAATGACCCACATGCGTTACCAATGCCTCGTGCCTTCTTGTAGTCATATTTATCAAGGCTGCTATCCCACGCTCTGCACTGTCATGTCATAATCACCACAGAATGAGCTCGGAGCAAACTCGTCTGCCCGACAACCTCGGGCCATCCTGCATAGCACCTTGGGTCTTGTCAGTGATGACTAGAGTTCTCCTCGACCATATTGCGGCCATCCTGAAGGGGCATGCAAACGGGTTCGTTTTACTGAAGCATGCCTGCTTAGGCCGAAAGGTAGCCTAGACCAATGCTCTCATCGGGGGCACGTGTGATGTGGGCGAGTCAGTGTACGCTGTTGTGACTAGCGCCAGAGCTGACGAGAGAGCGGCGCTCTTTCGATCTTCAAACAAGTAGCCGACCGGCCAGTTGCCTATGTCCGCCAGGCATTGTCCCTCCAAGACGGAGGGTGAGAGTCGTGTCGCCACGACGCGACTCAAGAGAATCAAGCGTTAAATTTTGCGGGAGTTTAGCGTTAAATGTTGCGGGAAAATTGGGATGTTGGAAAAAGCAGAAAAGTGAAAAAGAAAGAAGAAAGAGGTTAGAGAGGGAGGTTGGCTACGTGGAAATACTTGTGTGCTTAAGCTTGTGGTCTCCGCTGTTGGATATGCCACGCTTCAATTTCTCCAGACCCAGAATTGAAACGCTGGTGGGTTTGTGTTTTGTCACAGTTGAGCCAAAGCAAAACAGTAGTCATGAACCTCAGGAAATTGACGAGAGAGAACCTGCTAAACCTGTGTTGGGATTTTGACCTAAATTTTAACGACGATATGCTTGAATCTCAACTCCGTGAAATAATTCTTGAAAGCAAAATTGAAAAGGTGGAAATCGAGCACTTCGTGAATATGTATTTATTAGATCAGGAAGAGAAAGTGAAGCGCAAGCGGGACAAAGAGAAAATCGAGCGCAGAAAGGAAGAACTTAGAAAGAAGATGCAGGTATTAGATGTGGAGTTAGAAGAGACGCATCGCAAGGGGGTGGTATTGCAGCAAAGAGGCCAGACATGCGGAGATGTACACTCTTAAAAAAGATGGAGTGACGTTTTCTCCATTTAGGGAGAAACGGCGATGTCCCCAATCTTCGTCTTTAAATAGAGAAACATTGCTCTCTTTGCCACGGAGAAACATGTTTCTCCATATCAAAATCAACAAGGCTGCCCCCAGGCGAAGCGAGCAGGCTTAGCAAATGCAACTATTCTCTACTCATAAGGAGTACACGGCACTGAAAGTTACGAAAAACGGTCCCGCTGAGCTTGATATAGAACAAAATGATTATAGAAACAAGCAGACGAAACTGTGGCAATGAAAACATCGCAAAAGAGAACGACGGAGCAAGCAAGTTTCGTTCGGTCAGCGAGGCAACGTTCACTCCGAAAGACACGAATACTGCAGGGTCCTCATATGAAGAGTGCATGCTAGGCTTGCTGTATTTATTTCTCGCAGATTCACATAGTGTAGCGACGTTATCCATGTGTTTACGGGGCCGCAAATCATGAGATGTGCCTCCAAACTATAGACTCGTTCGCAGCGAAACGATTCCGACTCAGTAGTCGATAGATAGATAGATGTTGATAGATAGATGTCAACATTATATAAGTAGCTGGAGGTGTGACAGCGTCATAGCCGTGAAGTAGGTGGTAGCTGGCACCATCTGGAGAAACTGAATACTAAAGAAAAAGGTCGCCTGTGGTGACGTACGTTGTCATACCCACCATCACGGCTCTCTTGCGGATAGTTCGCGCTTCAGCCCATTCAGGATTGCAAACCGACACCGGACGCCTAATATGTGCTGATGCAATGCATATAGCTACACATGCACACAAGGACACATACTACACATAGTACCCATATAGGGTGAACTCAATGAACAAGATTGCAATCAACTATTCACAACAGCGGCACATACTTCGACGTATTTACTCACGCCCTACTATGAAAGCGCACAAGCTTATATAGCGATGAATTTCGACTGACCATAGTGGCACAGGTTACAAGTAGGTCTTCTTACACTTTTTTTACGATTTGTGACATTACCACAACATGTGCACACGTAAATATATTGTATGTGATGGTTAGACAAAGGGAAGTTTATCAACAGTCGCACAATAATGAACGGAAAACTAGAGCTTATCTGGTTTTCACGACAGCGAATACCCCCAAGCCATGCATAGAATGCCCACGGCATTCCGAACGCTGCGCCATCTCTCAACCACTGCCACAGTTATTTTTTTTTTTCTTGAAGCCTCCGAGAATACAAACGCTTGCCGCGCGCTAGCCCTTTTGGAGGTCACGTCTTTTTTTATTCTTTTTCTTGTTACTCGAAGAGGGCGCAGCATGCAGACAAGACTTACTCTCCATCGTGGTAGGTGTTTTGTGGTCACGTCGACCTCGTTTAGTTGTTTTGTGTTAACGTTTACTTATATTCTTTTTACGTGCTTACCACAAGTGTGAGCGTTAGCCATGAGTATATTACACCGCTAGCCCTTCAAGGACAATGTTTTTGATGCGGTAACGATCGTGCTAGCAGTGTATACGTACGTTACAATGCGGCTTTTGCGAGAAAAATAAGCGATGACCTCGCATCCGAAGGTACTTTTTTGTGAGCTATGGCAGTGGCTGTTGGCGTCGCGGCAGCTCTATTACTTGATTGGAGGAACTATCGCTGCAGTGCGCAAATTTACTATAACGTTATAGCATGTTGTGCGTATATACTTTTCTGCTTCAGATGCCTTTCGCAATTCGCCTCGCGTGTCAACTTGCAATCATAGTGCGTGCCACAATTTTGTGGCACGCACTATGATTGGCATGAGAGAAGAATCATCGGGAAGTAAAAAATGCAATCATTGGCACAAGCGAAGAGAGGAGACAAGTTGAGGGTGAAAGAGAGCAGACAGTGGTCATCCCGTATCTGCACAATATTTCACATAGGTTGAAAAAAGTTGCATTAAAGTATGGCGTGTGGGTTGTTTTTTCAGCTGAAAACAAATTATCAAAGATTTTTCCAGCAGTAGAAAGGCTAGTCAACAAGAAAGGAACTAGAAAATCGAACAGATGTAGCATAAAGCATGGCAGGAGGTACGTTGAGTGCAAAAAAGATGTTGTGTACGGAACTCTTTTCACATGTGGAAAGGAATACGTTGGTCAGAGGGGTCGGTGCATAAATGTGCGTTTCCGTGAACATGAGAGTTCAATAAAGGGGGCCCCTTCTCACACTTAGCGATGCACTGCAAGGAGTGCACCTGCCAACCGAAATTTTCGGACACACGAATAATTGACAGGCACAACAAGCGGACGACGAGAGAAATAATGGAAGCGTATAGATTAAGGAAAAGAGGGGACAGTTGCGTCAGCCAAGCGTCAGTTCTACCATGGTCCCTCAATACTTTTACTGGTCATGAAACTCCCGCGTAACTCAATGGGAGAGCTTCATATACCACCCGCACTTTCCGCGCCGCGGCGCTGGCGTAGCTACAAGGGGGACGAGGAAGCCGCCTGCTGCTGGCCGCCATTAGCCGAGTGTGAGCGCGGAGTGGTGTTGTTTGTGCTGCTTGCACCTTTTCTTTTCTCTTTTCGCAGTCACCTCGTCGTGACCGCGATGCCCAACACCTGCTGTGTGCCGGGCTGTCGCTCGGGATACAAGGGCAGCGTCGAAAAAGTCTCCCTGTTCTGTTTACCAGCCGACGCAGAACAACGCGACAGGTGGAAACGTGCAATCCCGCGACAGGAGACTGTCGGATTTTCGTTCAACTCGAAGTATGTTCGCGTGTGCGAAAAACCTTTCGATGCAAGTGACATCGTACGTGCAGACGTGTGTACAGTGAATGGGAACATCGTTTCACTCCCTGAGATCGGCCAAGACTGGTGGAAGGCGCCGCGCCAAGAATTTTCGAAGGTTTGCCTGCTTACCTCTCCAAACCAAAATAGCGTTCGCGTGGACTAACAAAGCGCCCACCTGTAAAAAGGCCGCGAGAGCTTTCTCCAGACTGTGATGCGACAGTTGCGAATGCAGACGTCTCCACTGCAGCCGACAAAGAAATCGACGGTAGGTCTGGCAGAAAGCTTGCAAGTATCCTAACCGCTCACTACGCTAACAAATTTCGCTTACTATACGCCAACAAAATTGGCTCCTTCCCTTATGAAGTTTGCTCTTTGTCAGTCTTTGCAGATGTTGTAAGAACTGAGAATCGCCCAGGCTTCGCTGATGCAAAGTGTCAAACAGCGGTCCCAGTTTGTTCAGCATCGAAGCTGCAGAGAGTGAAGGCGCAACTTTGCAGCGTGAAGCAACAGCTTCAATCATGCCAGTGGAAACTCGCAAAAGCGGAGGCGCACGCGAATAAAAAAGATGGAATGTACGGAGATATTCACAAGCTGTCAGACTGCGAGAAGCTCATTATAGACCAGTGCATCATGAAGGCAAATATGAAGTCTACGAAAGCAGCATGGTAAGATCCTGTTTGTGAAGTGTGTTTGGAGTTTTATGTAAAGTGCGGTTTTCGGAGTGTGCACGTTTTCTTTCTGGATAGTGATAGAAACTGAAAAGTGATGTCGTGGACCAAAATGCAATAATTTGTTTTACTTTGTTAGTGCTGTTTGCTGGTGCTGTCGCTGAATCGTGAACACAAATATCTGCATTTTATTTATTGCAGGTATAAAAAAGAATGGCTTTACGACTGTTTACTGCTGAAAATCAAATCGACAGCAGTTTATACATTTCTTCACGAGAATAATTTTCTGCCTCTACCACACCCTCGCACACTCTACTCCTACCTAGAAAATCTGAAGGCCGGCTTTGGATTTGATGAAAATTTATTTGCCATCCTCAAAGACAAAGTGGGAAATATTTCAGAGAGAGAATGCCGAGGTATCAATTTTTATTTTTTTGCATTTGATTTTTCTGGCCTTTAGGTAAACAGCTGAAATAATATTTTTTTTTCTTTAGGGGTCCTGATGTTTGACGAGATGAGCGTGAGAAGGAGCCTTCATGTAAGGGAATTGGATATGACACTGCTTGAAAAGGTCGACTTAGCAGAGCACACGAAGCCTACTGACCAAGTGAAAGATGGTGACCATGTGTTAGTGTTCCTTTTCCGACCATTCCTCGGTGGCTGGTCACAGGCTGCCGGAGCGTTTTGCACGTCAGGGGCTGCACCAGGCTCCGCTATTGCTAAACTGCTCCTGCATTACATTGTACTCCTGTCGAATGGCGGTGTCGTTGTAGATACAGTCACTTGCGATAACTCTACTTCGAACCGATCAGCATTGAACTCTTTGGGTAAATATTTATAGACATTATTTATCCTCATGGTATCTAGTAAGTGATCTAAATAATATAAATGTCTTCCTTTTAGGTGTCAGCGGCGATATCGCCAGAGTATCAACGTCATTTGAGCATCCATGTGACTCCTCCGAAGTCATTCAGGTCATAATTGATTCACCTCACATCTTCAAGTGCATCAGGAATAACCTTCTGAAGGTTGGAAAATTCCTGGTGGGTAAAACACAGTTTAAGATAAGTCATCACAGTGCTCTGGCTGTTTCGTCTCACAGGCTTTTTCTTATTGTAACAGTTGCCTGGTGACAAAGAAGTACAGCATTTTCACTTTGAAGCTCTGCTAGACTACGAGGAGCAGCAAGCTGGACTTCGGGCTGTGCCAAAGCTTACGAAAGCACACATCAGGCCCAACACTTTCCAAAAACTGAGTGTGAAACTTGCTGTCCAGGCAAGTCTGCTCGAGCATGTGTCAATAATTATTTATAATTATTAGTATGCATCAAAAAGCGCTGTTCCTTAATGAAAATACAGCACTCCGCCATATAACTTCTCTAAAATCTTTCAGCTCTTCAGCGAAAGCACTGCTTCAGCAATGAACTTCTATCGCAGTAGAGAAGAATGCGTGAAACTTCGTGGCTCCAAAGCAACCTCGGATTTTGCAAGACGAACGAATATTCTATTCGATTGCTTAAATTCCAAGAGGCCACAAGATGTGCAGTATAATGAAGCAGAACACATTGCTGTAAGCCCTAATATTTCAAAGCTATGATCGCTTCCTTTGAAGTTCAAATTAAATCAGATTGTTTTTCAGACACTGAAGGAGAACATCGAGTAGCTTGACAGGTGGCAGACTTACAACCAGAGTTTACCAAAGCAAAAGCAATTCTTTCTGAGCAAGCCAATATGCAATGCTCTGAGAATGACTTTGCACAGCACAGTGACGCTTGTTGAAAAGCTGCTGAAATGTGGCTTTTGCTATGTTTTAGTTGGAAACTTTGGACAAGACCACCTCGAGATGAATTTAAACATTTTCGCTAGTTGAAGACATTTTCTTTGCACTTTTCTCTCTTTCAGAGGTTTTTTTGGCATAGCAAGGCGTGTTGGTGGAGCAGGGGGACAGCGAACGGTTCAGCAATTTTTGTTCATTTACCGGTTGCTCTCGGTGAACAACTTGATCTGTCCGCCACAACGAGCCTCAGTTGAAGGGAATGGTTTACGTCTCCTTTAAAAAATACAGGATCTCTTTCAACATAAAGAACCTACTGTTAATTAGGTAAACATTTTAACAGCACACCAACGCTGCTCATAGGGTGTCTCTTCATCGTATGGAAATGTGCTGAATGTTGTCTAGCCCTTTGATGCTAATGACATGCACGTCTGGTCGTACGATATACAAGGAGCGTCTATTCTGCTTTCTCACTTTTCAAATTTCTCACTCTTGCCATTGTGGTATGAAAAAATATTTACGTTTCAGATTGATACCTTGGCGATTCTTTTTGATGATATACTGCTGGAGCCTGCTGAATGCATGCAAAATATGATTCATCCGGAGTCAACGAGAGACTGCATTTTGGATTACCTTGGTGGCTATGCTGCAAAGAAGTTTGCTAAAATAAGCTGCAAGGACTGTCTCTAAACACTTAGAAGCAACTCCCGAGAGCCAACTGCATTGACTGCGAGAGGGTTTTTGCAAGTGGCATCGGAGCAACTATTGCGCCTCTTGCAAATTGTGGAGGATCATCTTGAAATGCACACCATAGACAATATAGCCTGTGCCAATGTGTACATGAACATTGTTGAAAACATCTTGCTGGACGACGCACTTCCTCGGCCAGTGTTGGCTGTGGAAGACATTTTGTGAGCACCACGGCAGAAGTTGTGCACTATTTTATTAAGCGCCGTCTGCACTTTTTTACGCATGAACAAAACAAACTGTTTCGTGCTGGTGGTCGCCCATCCTGTCCGGCCAGAAGAGGGAGAAAACCAGGAGCATAAATTTTTTTTCAGTGATCTTTTTTGTGTCATTCACTCTATCTCCCAACTTTTCATTCACAGTTTCATCCACACAGATTTAAATAAACTCTATGTACCTGTGCTCATGGCAGTTTGGAATTCTTGACAATTGCCAGTAGTTGCAGCAAAAAAATGTGCCGAGAATGTCGCCGACATTTCCTTGCAAGGCGCAGCATTGTTGCAAAGTTCAAAATGCTACCCACTGCTAGGTAAGTCACACACAAATTTATCTCCCTTAGGCAGAAATATTTGGCACATAAAAAGCTGAAAAAAATTGAAAGAGATATCTAAGTGGACAAAGAAAAGAAAGTGTTCGGTTTAAGCCCAAAAGCGACTATACAGAAATCGAGAAATGTAAAAAATGTCACGAACACATCCGTCACTTGACAGATACTCTCAGTCAAAACATTGCCAGCAATCAATGAGTTAGGCGATTTGACAACGCACATCATGTACAATATTCACAATACTAATCACTGCTATGATTTGTTAGCGAGAAGGAAAATATCTGAAGAAGTGTATTTCACGGCAAACGCTTCTGCGAACGTGCACTTGCCCTACCAAGCGTGGCAGATCAATGCCCTCCTGTATAAGGTGGCACCTCCTCTGGTGGCCACTTTTGTACCTATATGAAACTTTCGCGGGAGTTTCATGACCAGTAAAAAGTATTGAGGGACCATGGTTCTATTAACAGATGCGGAATTTGCTTTTTTGGATGTCACATAACCCAGTGTTTTTCTCTGTGTTACGTTTTTTGTTTTTTTTGTTTCTTGGGTTTCTTGTTGTTTTTTTTTTACATTTTATTTTCTTAGTTCTTGACACGTGTTTGTTTTTGGTTGTGGGCGCGTGCATATTTTGTTATATCACGTTGCTCATGATGACAGGGGAAGTCAGGAATGACGTACATGCGTGTAATGTATTTATTAGTGTTCGATTCGAAATAAAATTTTCAGTTTCTAGTAAGCGCTTGTCTGTGTCCTCTCTGAGTGTGTGTATTTTTGCACTTGTTTCATCATGAACAATTTTGTTTTTAGCGCTGTGGTTGTGGTGGTTATTACTCTGGATTTGGAATACTTTTTTCACAAAGGTGAGTGAATTTAGTACTTACCTTCTGTGCACAGCTATTAGTAAAAGTGCATTTTGTGTTGAGTTTCTCATGACAAAGAAGAATCATGGACGAGAAAGGCATACTGCACGTGTGCATAATTCCGTCTTACCTCTCAGTGCTGGCATGGGCAATTCAAAATGCATGCGATTGAGAATTTGGTTTTACTGACAGAAGTCATTGGTTTACTTTCCACAAAAGTGTAGTAATGATTATGCTTAAAAGGTTTCTGATGGTTGTAGCCTAGTCTGGCGAATAAATGCTCAGTGAAACTTCGCAGCCTGTTTCCAATTGTGCTTTCACCTGCCGTAGTAGCATAGCCTTATTGGGTGTCGTGTGACTATGCTGGAGGACGCAGGTTCTACTTCCGGCCACGGTGGCCGTATTCGAATGGGGGTAAACTGCAAAGAACATCCATATGACGGTAGCGGCACGCATAACTCCATCAATTGTGTATGATTGTGCTTTCACACATGGACTGTAGAGTGGTATCAGGTTTCCTAGGATGTTGAAAAATTAAGTGTGATGCTTTTTTATGCGCCTCAATGAATTCATAAGTGCTGTTGGTGCCGTGCGAAACTAAATATGCATGGGCTTACCAAGTATGTCGACACCGAAAAAATTCATTATTTTTGTACACTCTAAGGTAATCAATAAAGCAAGACCGCTTAGGAAGCAGAGCTCTTTGTATTCGTGACAAATTGGTAGTATGAAACAACACAAGACACACATGAAAGTGTGCGGAGCATCGTGCGAGTGCCTGGTGATAAAAAGAGGAAAGGCTTTTACTCTACATCAACAAAACAAAAAAAATTGTCACTCCTGCATTGCTTACATCAATCTTAGGTAAAAGCAATCGCTCCCGACTGGCTGCGGCTGGCTAGGCTTGGCGTGCACATGCGCATGTGCAAGGCCCCCGTGATTGAGGAGAAACTTGAACGCTGAAGGAGGAACGTTGTTCTTTTGGTCCTTGCTGCGAGAGGGCGCGACGGGTGAATGCCCGACCGAAAGGAAGGAAGTCGCTGCGCCGAAGGAGGAACGGAGCTCATTTCTCCATTCTCGCTCCCTTTATTTAGAGTGTAGTGCACGAATGGTGCGATGTAGCGGCGGTGCCATTTAAGGCCGAAGAGAAGGCTACAGGCCAGACATTTGCAGATGTAGTGCACAAACGGTGCGATGTAGTGGCGGTGCCACTTGAGGCCGAAGGGAAGGCTAGTACCTGAAAAGACATGGTTGATATTCGAACCCGTTCCGAAGAAAAAGAGCTCGTGGTCGAAGCAGGGTGTGAGGGTTCCATGGTTGTGGAAACGGAGTTAAGATTACCAGAGTATTCCACGAGAATTGAACCTTGCTGCCCTATAGACGATATTGATGAGCGTCAGAGGCGGACGAAAGGCTCTAAAGTGGGCATCAAGGAGTGTTCCAAACTGAGAAAGCATTCGAAAAACCGAAGCGCGGCAAAGCTCGCGATCAGCGCGGCGCGTTTGACGAGGACCTTCAAACAACGTGGCGGATTCCCGAGAAAAGGCTCATTGTCTTCTCTGACTGGCTTGAATCACAAGCGTCTGAGCGGTCGGAGAGTAAGGAAAAGTAAAGTGCAATCTACGCGGTCGCGGTCTAACGATGAACTGATAGGCGATCATCAGGACTGTGCACGTGAGACAGCGGAGGAGCATATCGATGATGAAGAATGTCAGAGTGAGACGAAAGGCTCCCACGTTCACACAAAGAAGCGTGCACACGGGAGAAAACGTCCGAAGGGCAATGGTAAGGCAAAGCTCGCGATGAGGACAACGCGTTGAGTAAGGGCTTCAAACGGCGCAGTCAAATCGCAAGAAAAGTGCCATTGTGCGCTGTTATACCTGCGAGTCCACATCGAACGTCCAAGCCTCAGAAAAAGGCAATCTGTGTCAAGGCCAGCACGCGAGCCCACCTGACACGTACAACTCAACGGCGTCATCACGCGGCGGCACCTCTCTGTCGCGCGACGCACAGCGAGCCACCTCAGCCAACGACCCCGTTGCAGCAATAGGTGCCTTCCTGTCTGGCGAGTCTTACGCAATGCGTGGCGACATCACTCGTCTTTGGGTGTAGCCACGTGTACTGCAGCGGCTCCGGGTTTGATGAGAATGACCCGGCCCAGCGGCGACCCCATTGGAGGATTCTGACCTCACGACCAGCGGCGCTTCTGGTTGGACATATGGTTACTGAAAAAATCCACCCGGTGCATATAAAAAAAGCCCTGCGGCGCATCGCGAGCAGTAGACCTATGTGTCAGAGAAGGGAGCTCAGCTCTTCGAGTCTCTAAACTGTCGGCCCCAGTGCCGAATTTGTAATGCCTCTGTATCTATGCTGTACATAAACCTTGTTAACTCACCGTCGTCTCGTCTGCTCATCTATCAGCTCTGCGCAGAAGCAGTCGCGAGCTGAGAAACCTACGCTACCAAACGGCTGGTGACCTTCCCAGCGGAATTCGAAGTAGTGGCACCTTCGGGACCGTGTTGGCGTCGCCGTCTTTCGTAACAGTGGTTGCAGCGGTGAGATTTCGTGGCGCTCTTCGTAACGTCGTCGGAGGCATGCTTCGTAACAGCGTGTAAGCGGTCGAAGAGTAAGGGACCCTTCCGTTGTTCCCGCGGTGCATTGGATGGGGTGGGGAACACAAAGGTCAGTGAGTTTCGCGAAGTAGCAGGAAGGACAACGGCAAGTCTCCTTCGAGGAACGTCGCGGGGTCAGGTAGCAAGGATTCACTTATACGTGTGTTGTACACCCCGCTTATCGAGGAGATCATTGCGGGTGCGACCACCATGAGTTACACTCAAAGTTGTTGAGAACAGTTGTTAGCTTCTTGAGGACATTGACTCAGGACTGTTGAAAGGAATGTTTTGTTTACTTTAGTTGCTTTGTACAAAACTAGTTTGAAATTTGTTTTGTTTGCGCTCTATCGTTTGGTGGGCTATATGCATTGTATACATATCTATCGGAAGGATAGTGATACGCATTAGAGATTGTCGCAGGGCTTAAGAGATGAGCTCCTTCCAAATACGGTGATGCCAGCTGACGGTAGTGTATGGCGTTTCCGTTGTGTGTCATGCGTAGACACAAGGAAATATTATGTTAGTGTACCACTAGTTGAATAGTGACTACGTTGCAGTTGAGATCGAAGCCGTAGAGGAGAGTTTAGCGCCTATGAGCGTAACGGCAGGTTCCAGAATGAACTGATTTTGAAAACTGTGAATGCTGCTACGCTAAGAGAAGAGGCCGACCAAGGCCACAATAAGTACAACGAGGTTCTGTGCCAAGGTTTCATCCAGCTAAACAGCTAAGATAGTTTTAGAACTTCGGCATAGACTCAGTGAAGCTGTCCCGACGGTGAATCTTGCGTGTAGGGTTCAGGTGGATTTCGACCCACTAGGCAAGAACATCAGCTTCGGACGAGCAGAGTGTACAGAAGATGCGAGCGAGAGGCTCAGAAATGCCCCTTAAGAAGAGACCTAGTCGGAAGCGGCGTTGTAAAACAAACAGTACGACAAAGAGCACAGCCAGCTTGAAGAAACTTGGTAAACATTCAGAGAGCAGTTTACAGAATTAGGCATTTGTCATCGGCACCGGAGTTGCTTTGTATGCGTCCAAGCCGCCGGACAAAACGAAAAAGAAAAAGCATGTTGGGTAAAAAGGCAAACGGTAGGAAGGGGACCGTCAGCCTTTCGTCGCTCTATTGACAGCATCTTTGATGGGCCGCGTCAGTGTGAGGTTCGTTGCTCGCTCATAGTAATTGAGCGAGAGCAAGAACCCTGCTTGACAGCGAGGAGCTATGCATGGGTCGGAAGCGAAGCGAATTGGTTTTACTATTGTTTCATCTCATGTTCGCCAAGAAAAACCCGCAGGACGCGATACCGCGCGTTCGTCTGAAAAGGGAGTAGACAGGCGTAGGCTTTCGACGATGATCACTAGTGTATTTGTTTTGATTTGACATTTGCTTTTGACGATTTAGGTTGTTGTGGGTTAAGAATGTGTTCTTTAAGTATGTCGGCTACTACATAGTGTTTCGGTAACTAATTTTCGATTTTGTTAATTTCTTTGGGCGTTGTACGTTTTTCTAAGGTAACCGTTGTGCGATTGCATAAACGACATGCATAGCAGCCTGCGTCATGATAGATACGTGTAAATGAACAGGGGCAACGTTATGAACTAAGTAGGACTGAGCGAAGCGATGCAAAGAGATTTCTTGCGAATTTTTTCGGGAATCATGCGAAAGTTTCTTTTGTTCATTCAATGTTTTGTTCGCATGTGTCCGGTGTAAAAGAAAAGCTAGTTCGTAAGCTTATATGCATACTTTGTGAGAGTAGTCACTGCAAGGGAAAGTCAAGTAGTAGTCTATCCAGGCAGGGACACAGTAGCGTGCATTAGCGGATGTGCATGTTCCTGACGCAGCTGCAGCTTGACAGTTCTCTTCGTCAGCTCTGAGGGAACTGACGACTAGCTTTGGCGGCACAAAATTTTGGGAACTAAGAGATAGCGTGAAGCAAATGGCTTTATTTTATGAGTATGACGCCTGGTGGGTTACAGCGCATTGCTCACGCTAGCACACGGGTATGCCACTGGGAGTGTATCTCTTGACAGTTAGCTTTCTTGAAAGGAGTTATTGTGAAGATTATTCTCGAATCAGGATTGGGAGTTTTGGTGAAAGCTCAGAGAGACGTTCCAGTTGCTGCTTTGTGTTTGGTGATAATATTTACGGAAGGTTGCTTTGGAAAATTTTTTGGACTCAATATGTCTCAGTGCGGGCAGGGTGCTCTACCGTGCCTGTGGTGGTGTGTATGAATGCTTTTCCTAGAAGATAGCCACAAAGAACGAGCGGGAAAGAGTGTTTGGCTGGGCGTCATCGGTAGTGGCCTGGAAAACGGCACCACACTACGACACTTCGGGCAACCTGTGCAACTGGTCACCCTAAGGTCGTATCGCCTGCTGATGGACAAGCTGTTGTGACTGGCGCCAGAGCTGACGAGAGAGCGGCGCTCTTTGGACCTTCAATCAAGTAGCCGACCGACCGGCTGCCTATATCCACCAGGCATTGTCTTTCCTAGACGGAGGGTGAGACGTGTCGCCACGATGCCGTAAGCCGTTCGAGAGGACAACAAATACAGCATCTTCCTTAGAAGAGACCGCGGCGGCCACCGCAAATTACTCCGCTAATTAAGCGAGCAGTTCAGCGGACCCTTTGAAGTATGATGTCGTGAGCTTCGGACTCCTCGACCAGCGGCACACACGACGAGAAAGAGCCCCACTGGCGCCACCTTGGACTGTAGAGTCACGCCTCAAAATTGGACGTTCACGTGGGCCGTGCATGCTCGTCCCCCTCGCCAGTTGTATGAGATCTGTGATTGGACAGCACCATCTGCACGTGTTCCCTGATATAGGGATCTGGCGAGAACATACCCTTTATAATGAGTGACCCGGCTCATTTGAGAGGGCCATGTAGAGGAAGGCCAGATTCGAGAGCTCGCCATGTAAGAAAGAGCTCGTCACGAAGGAGAGCTCATCTTGTATATAATGTAAATAAACCTTCCTCAAGTATCTCTTCCTCCTGCCTCGACAACTTTATTCCGGACCGCCGGTGCCTGGAAAGCCCAGTTGCAACGACGCCACGTCTCTGGGAAACATGGTCTCCAGCTGCATCCCGATGCCCTGGAATGTCGGCTGTGCTGACGACTCTACTTGGCAGAATGCAGGTGGTCAGTCATCCGGACAGAGTTGGTGCAGCGCCAGCTGGTCGAGCGCTAAGTCGGCCATCCGAGGGAGCATGTCAGTATCAGCCTCCAGTTGCACTGTCAGCTATGATGCCATAGAAAAGACGTCTGCACGTTGGTAAAAGCAGCAACATGCAAGCACCATGAAAGCACTGGGTGGAACCATAGATTTTGTAATTACTACAGGGGACTCTGACACTGCGATCATTCAGCGACAATGGGATAATGGCTATTACGAGGTTGTGCCTAGTCTTCGTTCTTGTGGACGGCAAACGCACTCGTGGCTTCGTTTAATGCTGCGTTTTGGTTTTGTTAAGAATAAAACAACAAACTGTTTTTCCCTTCGTGACACGATTTACAGAGATAAGCCTTAAAGATTAAGCTGGTGAAGCGTAACTGCTGAACCATCGCTGATTGCTATTTCGTGACAAAGCTTGAAGCCACGAACGCAAATACAAAGACTAGGCTAATTCATGTCATACCCATTATTCTCATGCTCACTGAAGCACCATGCGTTGCAGGTACGATAGACAAGAGCGCCAGAGATTCGTCTAGTCTATATTTAGGACACTATGGGGAGGGAGAGGAACCAACGATGGGCAGAACAGAAGTCCCCCCAGCGAGACACCGGGCTGCACTCGCCCAGCCCGAGATCATTCACCACAGCCGTCAGGGGGGTACCGAACCATCTCCATGATGGCGCTTGATGAGCTCGCTCTTGGGACATCAGGACCCTGTGGAATACGCCCCGCGAGTGCAGATACACCATGCCTCGTGCTATGTCCAGTGCCAGCCGTTTTCTCAGCTCCCACGACCACAGCTCCAACGGGTGATGTATTAGCTAATCGAGGGTTCCACTGTTGATGTACTCGGTCAGAGCAAGCAGCTGCCTTTGCTGCATGCCGACACCCAAAAAGTGTAGGATGTTGCGGTGCGGCAGCCGGTTGAGCAGCTACCCCTCGATTGATTGATATGTGGAGCTGAACGTTCTAAAACCACCATATGATTATGAGACGCCGTAGTGGAGGGCTCCGGAAATTTCGACCACCTGGAGATTTTAACGTGCACCCACATCTGAGCACACGGGCCTACAACATTTCCACCTCCATCAAAAATGCAGCCGCTGCAGCCGGGATTCAAACCCGCGACCTGCGGGTCAGCAGCCGAGTACCTTAGCCACTAGACCACCACAGCGCGGCGAGCAGCTACACCTCGATTGATTGATATGTGGGGTTTAACGTCCTAAAAACACCATATGAATATGAGAGACGCCGTAGTGGAGGGCTCCGGAAATTTTGACCACCTGGTGTTCTTTAACGTGCACCCAAATCTGAGCACACGGGCCTGCAACATTTCCACTTCCATCGGAAATGCAGCCGCTGCAGCCGGGATTCGAACCAGCGACCTGCGGGTCAGCAGCCGAGTACCTTAGCCACTAAACCACCGCGAGCAGCTACGCCACGGGGCGAGCAGCTACACCTCGCGTAGGGCTGGTTGCTCCTCGATGTGTTCACCTTCAGTATGCAAACCTGGGCTGTGGTGCGGTGCGTCACCTTGTATATCTTGAAAAAGATGCCCCAGCCAATCTTCTCCGTGATGAGATTGCCCAGCCGAGTGAGCGTGGTCTCAGCATGATGCCGCGCCTGGCATGAGGACTGCGTCGGGGGATCCAGCGCACGGCGACCTGGCCAGCAGGGCATCCTGGCCCCTCTTCGTCCTAGTATGTGTGCATACTTCAGAGCGCGGACTGTAGTACGATGTGGCTATATGATCTAGAATGGTGACAAATCGACTTCTCAATGCGAGCGGGAGTTGTAATTCTATAATAAGATAACATTCACAGTGTGCCTTACACATTCACCCAAGACGACTTGAATGCGACAGCCGCCTTTTGTTTTGTCAGTCTACCCACCCTGCCTTCCTCTTAAAGCTCTCTGCCCATCAGCACATTGTGCACAGCCTCCATGATTGGTCCACCTTTGACGAAGTGGTGCTGTAACAGGGTGACGTCATCATGTGATGTCTCGTTACGCCAAGTCATGCCGAAGTGCGCTCGTAATTTTTTTTATCATGCCTGTTCATACCAATGCTTCGTGACGACAATGGCCAATTTTCCCGATTGATAAGTTGTTTAAGGTTTCAGCCTCAGTAACATCCGCACTTCCCTTTGGTTATTCCCATGGCGATAGAAGGATGTAGACGATGTCTTGTAGATCAGGAACATAGTTCAACAGACAGCTTGGCACACTCTCAAGAGCTTTTTCGAGCGAAGGGGCGGTCAGCCTATTCGTCTTAATATACAAGTAACGCGCCATGGGCAAACATGGGTGAAAACACCTGCAAGATGCAACCAAAATAATGCATTTATATGCTTACTACTTCTACTATAAACAACAACGTAACGCCTCATTGGCATGTTGCTTGCCGTGGTTTAACATATCTCTAGTCAAGTTACCTTTCCCCACTGGGCACCAAAAATTAAATTTGCAATTTTCCTAATTTTCTGTCATTGATAAGAACGTGCCCGTTTCATCTAACAATCCCGCGCGCATTATTGAATACACGCACCAGTGACTGATTCGCACTGTGCAGTGAACATCGAAGCATGTGTGAGTGGCTTACACACTTGATCATATAACCCGAGGCTGCATGAGCGACAAATGTGCTATTCTTGGCCATGTTTTCAGACAATTATCAGTAATATTTTGAGGAAATTTATGACTCGAGAAATCTATATTCACATACAAATCTATTAGGTATCCTTTCTTTTAATTAACACAAGTGCACATGTGCTTAAATTTATAGATATCTCGACATACACTCGGAGCGAGCAAATAGGTAGCTTACGTTAGCCGCAGTGCTACTTCGAACGTCACCGCAGCCTCCTGCTCGCAGATCTTGAGTAGCTGCTGGGTCAGGTCAACGAGCTGTGAATCAGAATGAGCTGCCGCAATTTCTTCAATCTGTGTGATGAAAAGGAACACGTCAAAATTTACAAAGGATGTATCCGATTTAAACTAAAAACATTTTAAAGCAACTTGACCCAGTTTTTCTAAAAATCATTCAAAGACCTCGCAATCAGAGTTTGTAGCCTCACTAATTGACGGTCGCCAAGGCTTCACGACTCTATCAAGAACTAGCATAGTTATAGATTTCTTACTAGCAGACAACACTTTCTCTTTTTGCCCCACCGCGGTGGTCCAGTGGCTAAGGTACTCGGCTGCTGACCCGTAGGTCGCGGGATCGAGTCGCGGCTGCATTTCCAATGGAAGCGAAAATGTAGGCCTGTGTTCTCAGATTTTGATGCACGTTAAAAAACCCCAGCTGGTCGAAATTTCCGGAGCCCTCCACTACGGCGTTTCTCATAATCATATGGTGGTTTTGGGATGTTAAACACCGCATATCGATCAACGCTTTCTCCTCATCCCGACGACGAGGGATGGTGCAGAGAGAAGCTTCCTCAGCGTGTCTCACGACTTTGCACGTTGAAATGCCATAGAATTCTTCTGTTGAGATTCCCGATTGACTGATATGTCGGGTTTAACGTCACCAAACCACCATATGATTATGAGAGATGCCGTAGTGAAGAGCTCCAGGAATTTCGACCACCTGGGGTTCTTTAACGTGCACCTAAATCTGAGCAGACGGGCCCACAACATTTCCATCTCTTCGTTGAGAATCCTGTGCGTGCTAGTGTTTCGATTGTGTCATTTTATCACACTATACGCATCTCGGCGCTCACATGCGGCGGTACTCATCGCATTAATCGCTTTGTAATTTAACGCCGCTTTTGATATATGTCAGCTGAGAAAATAACAGCAATGCGCTAGTTGTAAACACCACTTGCCCCCCCCCCCCCCCACTCCTCTGCCCGCCGAAGTGATGGGACTTCTGTACAAATAGTGCACTTGAGGTGGTAATTCCAAGCTCCACTTGTTAACTCTATAGCGTGACTACAAGATTCGGCTGAACTGTTCATAGCAATGTGCGCTGTTTGTAGAATGCATTGTTTCAATATGGCGGACGGCAATTTGAACTTACCTAAATGTTATAATATTGACGGCGAAAAACTATTTGAATTCAGAGGAACTGAAATTTGGAATATTTTACCCCTATAGGTTGGAACTGCAGGGAACCTTAACTTTAAGCAGTACAGTAAATATTGATTGATATGCGGGGAGTGCGCCAAAAGCACTATATGATTATGAGAGACGCCGTCGTGGAGGGCTCCGCAAATTCGGACCAGCTAGAGTTCTTTAAATGTACACGCAAATCTGAGGAGACAGACCTACAGCAGTTTCGTCTCCATCGAAAGTGCAGCTTCTGCAGCTGGGATTCGATCCCGTGACCTGTGGGTCAGCAGCCGAGTACCTTAGCCACTAGACCACTGCGGCGGGGCAATTCTGAGCCTTTTCAGCCATTCTTCAATAAAGATTCACGTTCGTATATTTCCATTTCATTGAGTGTCATACATTATGGCTAGAAATTGCAAAAGATGCCATGGCGTAAATGTCGCACCATCGTGCCAGTGGTTATCAGTGCCATACAAAATTTACCCATATAACTAGATCAGCGGCACTTGAATCCTTAACAGGTAAAACTTCACCTTGTGCGATTTGGTCAGGACGTAAGAAGCCATTGTATGGCAAAAAACACGGACTCATGACGCACATCATATCATGTGGAAGGACACCATGCTGCCCTTCCTCTGTCCATGTTCTTTCCTGCTCGCAATGAATTTACAACCTGAAGCACAAGTGACGCTACATCTTACAAGAGGACAACAACGTACCTGGTCAGTCCGGGCTTGTGTCGCAGCCTGTGAAGTATGGAAACCAATTGATGAGCAGAAGCTGGCAATAGCTAATGACGCAGACAAAGCGTCAGAGCACAGGACTCGCTCACGGTTGTCCCCGACGCCAATGCGGATCAAGGTGCTGCTGCACAGGTTCACAAGGTTTGAAAACAAATGTGTCGAAGAGAATTCAAGGTGTTCACTGAGCTCAACATATTGTTCAAAGAAAACATATTTGCAGGTGGAGACGATGGCCGACTCAAAGGCGGCCTGCTGCTTTTTCTCTCATGGCTGATACCCGATGCCGGGAATCGGCCGAGTAGTAGGGGTAGAAGGTCATTGTGAAATAAAGTAATTGGTTCTTCTTCAGAGTCTGATCAGACACTCACCTTCGGGGGGTGTCTCATCGAATATTTCAGGATAAGCTGGTGCATAGATGAAGTGTATAAAAATATTGGAAGAGTGCCTTTATCGTCTAACCTGAAATGTTCGGCTGCGCATAGAATGACAAGTGTGACTGATTAACAAAAAACTCGCTCATCGCCTGTTTAGATATTGACCTGAGGGCAGTTTCTTATACAAGAATGTGGTTGAGTGACAATTTAGAGGCAGCCCTTTTTTTGAGAAACTATGACATTAAAGCAAAGCAAGCTTACACATTCAATTGTTTCATGAGACCTATTTGTGATCTATCTTCTCTCAAAGCTTTTTCTGAATCAATTGGCTATACTTTGATGGTTAGAGGATCAATTCAGAGAGTATTTATTAATTCATGTATTTGTTTATTCTAATTAAATATTTATTACAAAAAATGAGGCATCTGCCACAAAATATCACTGTAAGGGCCCCAGATTTCAAACAAACATGTATATGGGCAACTTCCGCATTATAGGAAGATGTAAAGAACTCTGCTAGGCTGAATAATTTGACTACAACAAAGCTCCTTATTAACCAACAAAGTGGGAGCAGAATCAATTATTTGCATCTTTAAATATCGATGTCACAGGTGCTCTAGTAACAAATAATCATGTGCATGACAAGTCGGTGTATGTACTATCGAACGAAAATCTCCATAAGAACCCAATTTTCATCAAAGCATGAACCACCAACTAGCCCAACTTTCGCTTCCAGCCCATTAGGAAAACAGAGGCAAAGGCGACGCGCAATCAGAGACGTGGACAGCCCCCTGAGAGGAGGGCCATTCGGACGCAGATGGAGGACAGTCGGCCGAGTGACGAGTGAGGAGGGAGAGAAGATAGGGTTGAGTACAAAGTGGTACATTTTCCTCAATGATACATCTCTCAGAATTTATGCCCATTCTTTCCATTTTATTATTGCTTTTCATGTACATGCCACTTCATGACCATACATTTGAACTATTTTCTTTTTATCTTAGCACTGTTTTCATAAACTCTTTGTATTACTTTTTTGTGATGTTATACCTATATGTTTATTTCATAATTGTTGTGCATGATTGTCTGCCATTCCTGCTACTATGTCAACTTGTGATGAGGTCAGGACCTCGTCAAGCTCCTGAGCTTTTAGTCCTGTACTCCACCTTATCAAAATGAAATAAAATTATTGATTGAGTGAGTGAAAGACAATGAAATAACCAGAAGAGTATGTCTGGTTTTTTACCCTGCAATTGGGAAGGTAAATGCTATATAAAGGAGAAACACATCCCGCGACCAATAGAAGCATCTTTCGATTGACAGTAGCAGAACAGGCGAGTTAGAAGGGGACCTCTCAACCACGTGTTCGCCCCTGTGAACGTTTGCAGTGAAGCATTTTGTAGCAGCATTGACCCACTCCGAAAACACCCCTGCATACATATTAAAGTCCTCATCGACGCAATATACTTGTCGCACATGGACTTTAAACTCGGCCCTGAAGGTTCAATCACGGTCCTATATCACCGCTTTCTCCTTCGAGCGTCTCAACGGGAAAGACTGTCTCGCTCTATTATTTCTTCTGTTGAGAGGCAAGATGGAAAAACGGTCTGTACTTAAAGAATCGTCGCAGCATAGCGAGCTGGCCAGCGAAAAAAAGATGTTCCACTCTCGCCATCATGGCAGTGAGCGGCACTGACTAGCTCTCGCAGGTTTGCATGCACATTAATACCTGATACAGAGGACAACCACTCCTCCTTAGCTGAACTGCCAGAGCATCAGGGACGTTATTCGAAGATTGCAGGTATGGTATATACCGGTAGCAAGCTGTCTTTCCGTCTACATCACTTTCTTCACATTTACACTGCAATTAATACGATACAGCGAAAGCAGTACGCCATTATTTGGCCCTATACTGTTTATGGCATCATTATCGGTTGGTTGTCATTAAGGGCATTCAATATTTATTTTCTTCGTTCTTTTGTTCAGCCGCGCGAGAAAACTTACGTATCCGCCGCGCCAACGCTTGTCTGAGAAGTGGAGCTGTCGTCATGACACCCTGAAGCCTTCAGCGGTCT
This sequence comes from Rhipicephalus annulatus, assembly GCA_013436015.1. Taxonomy (NCBI): domain Eukaryota; kingdom Metazoa; phylum Arthropoda; class Arachnida; order Ixodida; family Ixodidae; genus Rhipicephalus; species Rhipicephalus annulatus. Next base: position 44,326 of record WOVY01000483.1, on the reverse strand, counting down.
CTTGTCACTCGTCACAGCCTGGGGCACTGGGCTTGGAGTAGCGCAGAGTAGCTTCGAAGGCGGCTGCGAACTCCGCAAACGAGAACCCAACACTGCAAACCATGAGACACATGGGAGGCAAAAAAAAAGAAACGGCAAAGTCTACATTTAGCTTAAGCTATTTCACAGCCACTTGCTGCACAGCTTCGGCTTAGGGCGAGACTAAAGCCCTGACACCAGACTGGACGAGAAAAACAAAAGTCCTGCTCTGGCATCATACGCATATATTTGGAAACTTACGTCAAGGGCCACCACCGTTAGCGACAATGTAATGCTCAACCATATATAGGTTGATAGGTACACTGTATTGAGGTGCTTCGGAATATGCTTTAGCACGCTGCGGGTCATTCCCATGTTAAAACAAAAAATACCAAGTCAGTGCTGTGTCGATGCGTTATTGGATTACGAAGAACTGTTGTTCTAGTCTGGAACTGGTAATAGCAACCTCCCATTCTGACGGCGTGATGACTTCAGCACCCCGTAACGTGGGGCACTTCCAGAGAATGTCTTCTAATTAGCTATATCTGCGAAAATAGAGAATGCATTGGTTGGCTGCGTTTCGGCATAAATCTCGTGGAGTTAGGGTATAGCCCGACATGAAGTAACAAGGGCACAAATATCTAACAGGGGTCTTTACAGTATTCACAGTACCACATTTGAATATGCGCACAACTCATATAGTGGCCACATCAACCAATACGAGCTGATCTTATAGGTGTACATGAAGTCAAACAGTTCCCGGGCCAAGTGATCCAATAATGTGTCAGTGTGAAAGCAATTTTTCGTACAGCATAAACCATTTTTACATTGTTCATACGTGATTCGAAGGGCATCTCCCAGGGGTATTGAGGGGAAAAGCTATTTACCATGATTATTCGAGCTACAGTTTAGCTACATCGCCCACTTTGGCTGAGCATCTACACCACGATGCACTATAAGAACTGTTAAGCATAGAGAGAAGAAACAAAAATATAGAGCACTCTATTGGTTGTCGCAGACATGGGTGACGTGAGAACTTGAGTATGAACACCTAAGTATCTTCAGATATGACTCAAGTTATTTGCACCAGGCGAAAAAAGAAAAAAAAAAAACAGTTCAGCATTTGATAGGCTAAGCGCTAAAGACTTCATCCACTACACTAAAATTAGTTATCCATCTTGTTAGTATTCGTATAAAAAGGATCATTTCAGAAAGGTGAGTACCTCGGAGGTGGCACCATTGCATGATATTCAAACTTCCCAATGACTTGGATAGTACGTTTAGCCAATCAAGTAACACACAATCGTGATGAAACGTGTTCAGTGGATAGCGTGCCTTACGGCCCCAGTCAAACTCTGGCATGCCCACTGTCACTGTTTGTAAATTTGTGCTTTGAACCAGCGTCACAGTGGCACTAGGATCTTGTCTGGCTGCCCCTATATCACATCACGTATGTTTATCGGCCAGTCTTGCCTGGGAACTCGGAACACACACGCGGTGTCATACACACCACAAGAGAATTATTCTTGCAATGCTGTGATGCCGCTTGAAGTTACAGATTCACCTAGCCACAGTCAAAGAGTCCTGGAGTAGGAAGGCTTACAGCCACGCCTTCCATACACCACGTTCCTTTCCAGCGAAAAGCACCCTGCCAGTAATATGGTCTAAAAAGCAGAAATGAACATAGCCGTAAAACCAGGGACGGTGTCTTTTCCTTTCATTCGTGTAAAGAACCAGCTGCATTCCGCCAAAAAACAACGCAGACAAGTGGGCCTGCGAGCGCAAATCTTCCAAAGTTCAAGCTTGTGGGCATCATGAACAAAGGTCATTGTTGCTCAAACTGGGAATGTGGGCACTTCTGCAATTCTAGAGCGCATGGAAAATGATTCCGCTTATACTACGTATTGAAATGATCTAATTTTGCTATGAAAAATAACATGCTCAAACCTCAGATTTTATATAAACGCCGAAGATAACTTATCGCTAACATTTTCATAGCAGGCGACGTCGTCATCGCATCCGCGCGCAGATGCGGAGCAGAGCGTGCCGCAACATGCCTCGTCATATCACGCACCTGGTTCGGGAAGCCTGGTGAGCACTTGCGTCTCTCCACGGTCCAAGACCTGGCGTTGAAGGCCACGACCGGCATGCTGAGTTCGATCGGCGCTCGCTGCTTTCCCATCGAGCCTCCCGGCAGTGTGCTGGGTTGCGCGGGCAGCACTTGTATCACGCAAAGGGATCAGCCTCCGCAGGGTGGAGTGCGGCGTGGAATGCCATGTGGCTGTGGGCATGTTAGCAGCTCTCGCTGGCACATCGGTGAAGCTACTGGCAGCAGAAGACAAGCAGAACGAGGACTTATCCTGGCGCTCCTCCGAGCTAGCTGGCGTTGACTCGCTGCTCGTACCAGATTTCAGCGAAGTGGCCCGAAAAGTCTCGGTCCACAGCGTCTTGGAACTATAACGACCTGTAGTCAAGGGGAAAACTAACTTTTAGAGGTGAAGTACCTCAGGGGTTTTGGCTTTTCGGCTAGTAATGTCATCTTTCCAGTGAATTATAAACGGTGTCCCACTACTCGCCACAGGTTCATACCATACCATACGTAGGTGTTAAAGGTTCGTCGTTGCTGTCTTAAACATTTATTTGACTTAGCATAATTATCGGAGTGCCCGACAAAATGTACAGAGGCACTCAAGCTTTTTTTTGAAATTATGAGAATGAACACACAATGATGTCAAGCAAAGGAGACGTTAGTTGTTACAAGCTGGCACTCCTGCGTCGCCGGCGCCAAGTCGACGGCGGGAATGACAGCAGGTTTGTTCGTTCTATACGGGAGCCGAAACAGTGAAGAAATCAGGGACGTGTTTGGGAAAACGAATAGAAAAATTTACCACACTAGTATCTGGCACAAGGCATATAATACTGCTAACAAATAAAAGTGTGCATTTAAAAATTAATGGGCTTTTATGAAAGAAGTATAAAGAGGCACTGAATCAACACACAATTAAAAAATATGCAAACAGCTAAATACACGGAAGTTCAAAAGCGTTAACAGGTGATGGCATACGTGATGACTAGCAGCGTTGAGTCCTTGATGATCGGATGCCACAAGTACCAAAGAGTTGTGGCACGACTACGATGCTGGCGGCGTTGCAACGCTACTGTTTCCGGGAGCTGGGTCTTGACGGCAAATACGGGCAGGTCGAGCTAACCAGGGTTGAAGGTCTGATGTCTATGCGGTACACGATTACGCATCTCATCTAGGCGAACAGCTATGTTCAGGTGGCTGGCTGATACAAAGTCACAATAAAAACTTATAAAAGTGAGACAAGATGATCACAAGCAACCACACTGATTAGCAGGGCGATATGCTTATCTGAAACCCCCTCATGTCCCCTCATTATCTTCTTGGAAGAAATAGGGACCACAGACATGGCTTCAATCATGCTCAATCACGATCATGCTCATTGTTCAAAACTCCGCCCTAAAATACATGCAACCACGCCCATTTGCAAAAGCTGGGCATGTTCTCCACTGGGCGAGGGGGACAAGCTTCTCAGGCGATCACTTGCATCTCTTCGGCGCGTTGCTTCTACCGTCCAAACAGGCTAGTGCCTCGCTTATCAACTGGTACAACCTGTGGCCTACAGTTTAGTTCGGAGAACTAGGTGGTAGCCCCTTTTCGCCCCCGATACAAAGGATTAATCCTCAACGGTGGATGTTCGAGACGATCAGCGCCACCAGGCCTTGGCAGCCCAAACAGAAGCTCGATGTCCAAGCAGTCTCACGGTCAGAGAGACAAGCGCGACGCCTGTTAACTTTGCCTGCCGCCAGGTAGCAACAATGGCAGTCCAGGACAATAGCAGTACTTCATCTTGTACTTTTTGCATGTAGGTCGAATCAAGCAAAGCAATGGCTCCTTGTTCATGGAAATGCAAGTAGACTGTTCGACACCTTGATGCATTTACTTTTAATACGCTCACTTAAATACAAATAATTGACTGATTGGTTTTAGATATCATTGAAAAGGGAATGTAGCTGGAGCCAATGCAGTGGCAAATGGACATTTATTTCTCAAGGCAAAATTGCTGCTCTGATGAAGACAAGTCAACTTGCCGATACAATGAAACATTCTTTTTTGCGGCAACATCTGTTTAACGATTTCTCATGGTTTCAGTTTTTTCTTCTGAGCTTCTGCTTTATTTGGTACTCTATGCAGTGAATAACTTTCACATTACCAACCCCTTTAAACCCATGTCCTAAACCAAACTTTGAAATACCATTTACTTTTGCTCGAACACTGCGTGACTATTTCACCAATTTAGGCTCACATGGTAAACAAGATTGATGCTGATGCAACTGTTTGTGTATGAACTAACAGTAATTTTTTTCATTGCTGTGTCATTATGTGTGCTGTCGCTGCTGCATTGTAGAGGTGGCTCCAGGCCTTCTGTCAAGTCGCTTGAGTGTCAAGAAACTTTTACCTGCATTTTCCTTCATCGTTGATAGAAATAAAGAAGTTTATTATTATTATTATTATTATTATTATAAACACACTCAAGTTCTGTGAGAAAAGTATATGCATTGTCATAACAGACACAATTGAACCAAGTAGGACTTGATCACTTCGTGTTACAATACGTGCATGTCGGTTCTAAAGTATGATACAGAGGGATAACAAAAGCCTAATTTAACTTGTCTTGATCCCATTTTCTTCTTATTGAGGAAACAGTCAGCCTTAGTTTGGCCACTTCAAAACACATGAAAAAAACTTGAAAAATGATTAAATAAACTTAACGAATGACAGTGTCATCCCAACGGACCTGCAAGACAGCATGAACAGTTTCGCTGGCATGCTAAATGAAAAACAATAGCTACCGCGACAACCCTCCTACACTCGCTAGTTACACGCCCTTTACCTTTATTTGCCGACCTCACCAGCGATGTCATGACAGAAAAGCTTTGCCTGTGAATTACTGCTAGTTGGATACCGGGCATTTGCCAGTGGAAGAAGCGGCGCTGCCGTGGCATGTCACCATGCGACAGGCGCGTTTCATCGGAACTATAGGGAGTTTCTGTCCCCTGGTTAGACTGCTCGCTGCAAGAATAAGAATAAATCGGTGACATGCTTCCCAGTGCAGCTTGCCTTCAGTCGCCGGGTTTAAAGGTGCAGACGTGGGAAGTGCACAGTTCTTGGAATTCATCATCAGAGGCTGCCATTAGAGTTAAAATTTTATGCCGCCATAACAAGGAAGATTAAGCAATGACATAAAAGGTCCGATCAAGTAGTGATAGGAGGCAGACTCGGTGTCCCCGTCATCAATGATTTGGTGATGAACGGGATTCCTGCGCCCTTGAGAGTGCGAAGCTACCCATGGCCCTCCTCCCCAAGTCCTTACAACACATGTACAGTATTTACGGACACCACTGCTGGTGCTGGTAGGGCAAACGTTAGTGGTGCCGTCATTACGTGACTTTAAACGACATACTTGCATCTTATCTAGGTACTTAAGTGGGCATAACTTTTGTACTTATGTTTAGTCTGTACTACGTCCGTCCGCCTCATCACGTTGTGCTGATTTTGAAGTGACATATAAACCTTCCTCATTCGCGCTTCGCATATCATCAATTCACACTCTACGGAGGATCTGCCAATTTTCGTTTTAGAGGATCTTGTACAATACTTCCAACGACCTTGGTCACCCCTGACTATGTCTACAGCCTTATCCAATCGGTGTAAATGGCAAGAGACACGAACTGAAGTGTGATGCCCCCTTCCCGCATCTTGGTTGTTCAAGGCCCAAAACGGAGCAGCGTTGAATCCAGACGTCGCATACCGCTGGTGAGCCTGTGCACTGCAAGAAACGCCGCGCATAAGAATTGAGAGCTACTCTGCGTTTACCGAAATAAGCTCCCAGCATGCAATTGTCACCATACCAAGCATGTATGAATGACCGTGGTAGCGTACAGCGCATGTGCTGGCCACTGTTATAACAACTACTTGTTTGGCCGAAAAACTTCGGGGGTTCGATGAGGCAACGTATCAATGCATGAAACACCTTGGCCACTGAAACAGGCAACCTGCTCTCCGTTAGAAAAGCTCCGAGTGATGTCCTGGGTATCTGCCGCAGGTTCCTACGGCAAGGAAGACGACGACGAAGTTACTTAGTGATAGAAGGCGTCTTTCACTACTAACTGTTTTTCGTTATATTTTCCACAATACCTGGGAAGCTCTCTGCATCCCACCTTGTGGGGATGGCAGCGGCGACTTCTACAGGCCCACATGGTCAAACGTCGGCGCCCTCAAGCTCTTCTGTGGCTCAAGGCTCATGGTCTAACACCAGCGACGGCTCAAGAAATGCTCCTGCTCTCGTGCCCATGGACAAAGAGCCGACTGCTGGCCCATCTGGGCCAGCAGGTTACTAAGGTACTCTCCATTAACTCTTATCCTTAACTGTTCCCATTCTAGGCTTCTGAAAACCTCCTGTAAGCACGCGGTAAATAGCATTGGGGAGATTGTGTCCCCCTGCCTTACACCCTTCTTGATTGGTATTCTGTTGCTTTCTTTATGAAGCATTATGGTAGCAGTTGATCCCCTGTAGATTTCTTCCAGGATGTTTAGATATACTTCATCAACGCCCTGATTCTGCAGTGTCTGCATGACGGCTGATATTTCTACTGAATCAAACACCTTCTCGTAATCTATGAAGGCTATGTATAGTGGTTGGTTATACTCTGAGCATTTCTCTATAACCTGATTGATAGTATGAATGTGGTCGATTGTTGAATAGCCTGTTCGAAATCCTGCGTGTCTACTATATATATATATATATATATATATATATATATATATATATATGTATATATATATATATATATATATATATATATATGTGTGTGTGTGTGTGTGTGTGTGTGTGTGTGTGTGTGTTTGTCTCTGTGTTAAAAAGCAAGAAAACAATCCAGAAATTAGATTTCGATGCTCCGAATTGAACGTGGGACCTCCGCGTGGCGAAGGCGAGGGGCACCTACTTGAATGCTTAAACGGCAAGCTACTTATAGCTACTAGTTACCACTATTGGCAGGCATCTCGAGGAGGAACTATCGCGTTTTCAGCATCATCAGCAAGATGGCGCAGTGAGCGCGTGGCAGCTCTCATCTCTCACGCGTACTTTGGCTCGCGAAGCGGAAGGGAGTGGATGATCTTTTGCATGCCCTTATCCTCCGGTGGCGATGATCATACGTCTTGGGTGGCGTTGGGTGTGCACGGAAAGATTCTGTTGTAGTTACGGGATGCACAAAGGTCACTGCAATCCTTGCACAACCTCCGTTTACGAAAAGGGCGCACTTTTCAGGCATAGTGAAGTAACAACTGAGACGCTTATTCGCGTTCATCTGTGCCTGTGAGTACGTTTTGTGCGTCATTTCTGCGAGAAAAACATGGGGCACGTTTCGACCTGCTTACCATTCTGCCCGTGGCCTCCCACTTTGTTGCTATCGCGTTCATTGCTTCGCCTTTGCAGCAAAACGGTGACTTGACATATGGTTCATTTCTCAAGTGGGTTTGGATCTAAGATGGACAGATACCTTAAAGTTCACTATGATCTGGATGCCGATTCTGAAAGCTATATAATTTTCTTTCTGTGTTGTCTATCACTCCATGATGACTGCAGAAGCCTATATAGCGTTGAACATAGTTGTGATGCAAATACAAAAAAAGTATGACAAAAATTATCTGTGGGCCGCAAGGAGCCTGCATGCTTGAGGCTCCTGCACTTGAGCAAACTTTGCTAATATATAGTTAAGATGTACTTTTGGGCTAGTTGTGAAAACAACTAGCCAGAAAAGACAACAAACGAGTAGAAAAGGAAGACCCGCAAACATGGCGCTATACAATCGCAGCGTGCGTTCAAGTGCATTCAATTATTTACCATTTTGCTTCTTCGTTTGCTACCTTCTATGTAACATAACAAACAAATACCAACACGTGAGAGGGAATACAAAATTAACAAATGAAGATCTCAAGCAGAAAAGTCAACGTCACCTGAAATCCTGCGGGATTTAGGAGTTTCGACAGACATCTGAAGAAGGCTTCGCTTTAGTTTCGCCTTGTCACTGGAACTGCGGAGGCCGGAAGACATTAAATCGATGGTAATTTTCTGCTTCTGGATCCTCGTCCTCCTCCTTCGGATGACGTCAGCTTTTGTGAGAGACGAAGACGGGCGCTCTGCGTCCCTCTCATCTTGAACGTCCTCTTCCAGGATGCTGTGGAGCGACATGGCACACAAATCCCTGTCTTTCAAGATCTGCGCGCCGCCCGAACTGCTCTGACCAGCGTCTTCGCTAAGCTCTCTGCAGTCGGCGACGCTGCGATTCAACGTACTGGGCGGGCTTGCGGCGTCATCGTCACCATCATCTAAGTTAGACATGATTCTCTGGCATGACCTTTGAATCGTTTCCATGACTTCATCGTCAGAACTTGAGAAAACCATGCTGTCGGTCTCTCGAAACATCACTTTTCTCTGAAGCTGCACTCCATGGAGCGACTCCGAGAGGCCAGTTTTGCTGGTGGACGGCATGGGAGAATGAGGACTCCTTGAGGGTTCTTGAGAGCTCCTCTGAGGTGGTGTGCAGGGGCCCAGTGAACTGCCTCGCGTGCGGTACTCGATAGGCATATACGTGATCTCAAACTTTTCGACTTCGCGAAAGTCTGCCTCCACAAGCGCCAATTCACATGCTATCATTTCATCCTCCGCCTGACGCTTTTCTTCACTCAAGTTATAATACCACTTCCCGCCTGATGCTTTTTCTTGTCTTCGAGAGTTTGGTCCTGGTTTTCTTGTTAACCTTTTCATCCTCTGTGAAGAACAATAAGAACAGTTGTGTTCTGTTATCACTTGACCGCTATTGTGACATTGAACATTGCATATCGGCTTATCCGATTCTCCACAATTTCTGGCAAAAAGGGGCAAAATCAACATCACCCACGAAATAAATGAACAGATAAAGCAATGAAAGAAACAAAGTTACAGGGCAACGGGAAGTTCACGGAAAAGTGGCGCCCTTTTGCTATAATACTGGCAAGAACGAAATCATGTCCATATTTGGTCAACAGTAACCAGAATAACGAGTCACTTTGAAGATGACAATCTGATTTTTCATCACAAAATCTTGTCTAGGTAATTGTCCTCTCAGAAATGCTTTTAGGGGACGTTTGTATTTTGCTACAGGTACTTTCGAGTACACGGTTCAGGCAATTTGCTTGGCATAGCCATTATATGGGCACTCTCCGATGGATTTTGTCGGTGGCGTCGCCGTTTACGTACTTATATATGTGAAAACGGAAGAAAGAAAAACACATTAAAAAATACTCCAGTGAGCGGAATCGAACGTCTAACATTTAGTTTATGAGCACACAGCGTCAGCCACTGAGCCACGAAGAAGCACCTCATTCGACATCGAATGTCTACCACGGGGGAAATAGCGTGTTTTCAGCATTACCAGCAAAATGGCGTGATGAGCGCACTCTGCGTAAAGGTCAGCGTTCAGCTCGTCGCGATGTGCCAATGCGCGCATGTCTCACGCATGCTTTCCTTCGTGGAGGCAAGGGGCTTTATGTGCGCACTTATTCTGGACTGTAAGCTAAAACTATCCGAGTTTGAGGATTTTGCAGCTCATGACCTCTGAAAACTCTCTAGCGTTTAAAATCACTACAGCATGCTGCAGTAAAAAATGCTACATGACAGTTTTACCACTAGTTCTGAGGCACGTAATAAAAGGATGTCAAAATCTAGTTTTACCTCTTGGGGAGTATTTTATCATGTGATTTTGAAGACAATGTCTTTCTTCGTGTACTTCGATACAAAAATTTCGATCTCTCTGTCTCTCTGTATCTTTCTGTCTGTGCATTTGTCTATTTGTCCTCCGTGACAATACCGAAAACGGCACCCAACGATACCTCAAATAGCCAACCTCATCCGCAGCGCCCACCAATACTGCTCAAGTTTCAGCGTTCATACGTGTGTGATTGTCAATTAAAAGCAATTCTGATTGTTAGCCTAGTTGGTACTTTTCTATTGACATGCTTTGGCCGCAAATAACAAACACAAAGTAAAAAAACACACAACGCCAAGCACAAGCGGCTTGTGCTTGTCATTGTGTGGTTCTTTATCTTGTGTTATTTGTGGCTAAAGCAAGTCCATAAAAATCAATTATTTCGCATATATGAGGTGCCATAAACACACATCACTATTTTGTATGTGTGTATTTATACTAGAGAAGGCACATGAGTAATTCTAAGGATTGTAGCGTTTATCACACTGCACCGACAGTGCAACGCGATGCTCAAAAAGGCAAGTGTTTCCAACGCTTTGCTGACGACACGGTGGTGGCGCCTGCCTGTCGCTATGCGTTCTACAACTTATTGCCTGCAAGACGGACGTGCACGCCTTTTTTTGTTTACGAAGATAACTGCCATATAGCGCTCTTGTCTAACGTGCCTTGATGTGCTCATTCACCTTTTCTGTACAGACCGAGAGTCTCTAACGCAGCGCCTGCAGAATAAAATTCACCTATTTTCTCACACAGAACATCAAATAAACGTTTTGTTCACCGTCTCCAAACGCAAGTGTGTTTCGACCACATTTGTAGTGACACATTCAGAAACGGCGCCAATTTTTGAACCCGTTTCAGAGTTTTTTACCACGTGACTACGAGCTACAGCTGCTTCAACGGCTTTTGCCCCCCACGCCTTCCCCCTTTTCCACTACAGTGACGCTTGCAGTGAACTGTGAAAGCATGCGAGGACCGCAGATGTCTTTTTTTGCTTTTTTTGAAAGTTTAGTATGACATTGACGTGCCTCATGGCTGACCCTAAGTCAATGCACGTTACAGGAACTCAAAATAGCAAAAACACAAGAAGCAAGAAAAACATTCTGTGAACGAAAAAGTGCCTGCTCCAAGGAAAAAAAAAACACCTGCTCGAAAGTTGTCTTGCAGATTTTCACAAATAGGTGGCTTTTACTGTCGTGTGGGCCTTGGAGACAGGTGGTGTAAGAAGCTCGTACTGTATATGTTTGGTTGAGCTGATGAATCTCGCGTGCTTCTTACATCATCAGACAGTGCTGCCAACTCTAGGGAAGTTTTCCTGGATCTAGGGCATTTTGGTTGTAGTTGGGGAAAAAAGGAAATTTGTCAATGTCTAAGAAAATTTATCGCTTCCTCGTGAAGCAAGCAGATCTATGGAGAAACCTCCCGCTCACAACCCCCTTTTTGTTCCTTCGTCCACCTGTTCCCTTTTACACCTCCTCTCTAGAGGCACTGTGCCATGCCCAGTAGCGATCCAGAAGGGTGCAAGAGGGCGACAGGGCCGGTCTTCACCCCCAAATCTCTCTTCTCCCTCACGTCACTGCAGTTCATTCTGTACAGTTCATGTTCGACGTCAACAGCCTGAATCCCGGTTTGAACCAAAGAAAAAAAGTGCTCTCTCCCGAGCCTCCCAAGCATATGTTTTCGTTTACACTGACCTCCAGTTTTTCTCTCTTTAGCCACGGCATTTTTTTTTGGTTTGTTGGTTTTCTGTTGGTTTCCCTTCTAAGGAGCGCAGCCACATTGCTAGTCCGCTGCCCCATGGAGCCATGTGGCTCTGTTTCTGTAAAAAGCGTGACCAGAGCAGTAAGCTGCATGTGTGCGGTTATTGGCACAGCTGAAGAAAAAAAAGTTCGAAGAAAGTGGCTGGTGGAAGACTGCAAGGATATATTTGAAACGAATATATAGCAGTCAACATTTGCAATAAACATACCTTACCCCAACCATTCAGCAGGTTGCGAGGGATGAACTGCCAACTGGCATAAAATGCTTCATGGTTAAACTATTTTTATCACAAAATCGCGTATCAGATATAATGACGAAGCTTGAGAGTATGTTTTTCAATACATTGTTTATGAGTTATGTAAGCGTCCATCACTTCATGTTTATTATGAACGCCGCGAATCTAGCATTTTCTACGGGAGAGTTCAAAAGTCCTAAATGAATGCAACAGAAAATAAGATATCGTTTAAACGTGGAAGTTATGTGTTACACCCTTGTATACACATTTGAGATATTCTCGCGTTCAGTCTGGCAAAGCATTCTTTTTTTTGCCAAAAATCAAACAAGAGTTATAGAGGAATCACAATGCAGGCAATGCTAGTTACAAAGGAGTAGACAAAGAGTAGTAGGAGCAGACACAACAAGCTTCATTTAAAATCATACATTAGGAGTGCGTTACGATTGCAAAACCTAGTAGAAACCATTCAATATTGGATAACAGTTAATGTCCTATATGTCAATTGCGTGCTTTTTTCCTCAAATTTTTTCTTGAACACTTAATTGTAAGCGACTGATGTGTCAGAATGATAGAAGTAATCCTGCGTTTCAACTTAAGCCCTTGAAAATTGTTCTTTCTGGCTTCCGTGTTTGCGTTGAACACGCAAGCAAAATCGCTTTCGTGCACTGTTCATAAATATTATTTTGATAATTTACCCTTCTTCGGCCTACACGTAATTCTTTGCGTTATACGTACTGTTTCTTTAAATGTTGTATCGTTGAGTGTAGACATAGAATGATTGCTTCTCTCTAGGTGATTTGTGTAAAATACGGTGATACCACATGTCCTTTCCTCCCCCCCCCAATGTGATGACCGCTTTACCTTTGTGATTTCATGGAATGAAATAGTGTTTAAAGCCCCCAATTTTTACTGCATTTTTTCATCTTCAGCACGGTAATTTCAATGAATACTTCAAAATGAATGCACCGTTATATCATAAAAGTGAACAGTCAAATCACTTTCCACAGCACAAACACAATGGTCCTAAAAAAAACCACTGTTCACAAAAATTTTGAGAAATCTAATCAATTTTTTTCTCCGGAGAGGGAAAAAATGGCTCCGCAGGTTGACAGAACTGTCATCGAGTGACTGTGCGTTTCCAAGCGTGAGCCTCCGAACCTCTCCGTCACGGATACCTCGCTTCCTTTGGAAACCGGGAAGAGCTGCTAGCGGTAACAAAATCAAGCTGGTGTCATCGTCAGTGGTTGCTTCCAGGAGAGTGACCAGTTATAACTTCGAAGCGGTAAACAAGAGGCTTCACCATATCGTCGGCAACGAGTAAACAAGAGTTCGTCGCTGGGGCAGGTGAAAAAAATCGTCGCATAGATTTGGTTCCACAAAGGTGATGTCTGCTGGGGTTAAGTGTGGCCCCAATTGTCCGCAACCGATACGAGTCAATACCAGCACCAATACAAGTCAGACGGAACGAACGCGTGGCCGCCGGTGAACACAGGTGAAAACGCGGATGGTGGTACGCCTGTTTCGTTGGAAGTACAGAGCCGGCCGCTGTTAGGGTGACAGCGCGAGCGCGTGGCCACGCTCCACGAAGCGCAAATGCTGCCAGCGTGACGTCGCATTGAACAAAAGCCTGCACAGGCGCAGCAGTGCCTGCAGGCGTGGCATCACGTCGTCTGCTATGATGCTCACGCTCTTGGGCACGCCGAGCTTGCACTGCCGTGAAAAAAACTTTGGTTACAATGTCGCGTATTTTCTGCAGCCCGTGCAACTTCGTTTCGCATTACAAAGACGTGCTAGACGCTAAGCCATCTTCATCGAATAAAATACAATTGTCCCTACGCGTATACGCACATACGTCGTTTTTAGAGCTGCTAAAGTTAATGAATACTTATGACTCTCTCACATTTTCAAGCCATCCGTCACTGTATATGAAAATAAATTACTTAATCTTCATGGTTCTCTTGCGACGAGAGGAGAAAAATTGTGAAGTTGCACCCAAAATATAGACGACACCATATCTCATTTGCTGCAAAATAAAGGAACGATAACAAAAGGGTGCATTTTCACGTCCTGCTGTATCGTTTTATTACCAAAAAAAGTTGTTCTAAGAGAGAAAGGAAGAGAAAAGTGAGCCCCGTAACTGTCTGCTTCAGGGAGCGACACCTCAACAGTGGCTCACAAGGGATGGGGGTGAGGAGGGATTAAAAGGATAGGAATGAAGGTGTAAAGAGAGAGAAAGAGAGGTGAGGTAAGCCAGAGAGTGACAACATATTGAGGGGATAGGAGAGATAGGAAAGATGTAAACACGGTCACAGGAGTCCGAGGAAGGGGCACCACTTGCGAGAGCTCTTGTCGGCGTCAGGAGATGGCGTAGAGCAAGTCCAGTCGGTCAGAGCTACACTGTCATCGGCAACGGCGTCAGAAGATGACGTAGGGCGAGCCCAGTCGGCCAGAGCTACGCTGACGTCGGAGATCGCGAGGGCACAACTGGTCGGCACGGAATCCAGCGAGCGACTCCCCCGTTTTATTGAAAAAGCGACGGCTTCCATTACATTTATATTATCCCAGTAAGCGTACTTGTAGTTTCATTTCTGCAAGGATGTTGGCTCTATGAAAATTCATGGATGGTGTTACCCTGTGATCACACTCGCACTTGTTGCAATAATGGTTGGGGTTTCACGTCCCTGAACAATGAGATTTTGAGGGACGTTGTCGTGGAGGCCCCGGGAATTTTCATCATCGGCACCTCAACCCAAGTACACGAGCCTCTAGCCTTTCACCTTCACTGAAATGTGGCTAACATGGCCACGGGGCATTTGACCCAGCAGATGGCTTTGCTGCATCGACCTTCAGAGAACATAAGTGAATTCTGGGGCTCTCGGCTGCATGCATCGAATACAACTATGAAATGTCGCCTACATTCAGCTGCCTCCAAAACAGGAGAGCCATCCAAAGGCTGATAGTGAGAGCAGTCCACAAAAAGAGGTGCCTTATGTTTGCCCAAGAACATGAGCACTGGGCTGACGAGTAGCAAAAAGCCATCAGAGACGACGAGCCAACATTTACCAGAAGGTGCGACTAAATACTGCGTGTGTAACACTAGGACAGCTGCCGGTGTGAAACAGCTCACATGAGCCGAGAAATTAGTACGTTGCAAGTTTAGACCGAGATTTCATACGCCATCATGATCCCGTTCACTGCTTAAGGCGATATATCCTATCTTTCATTTCCTTAAGATGCCCCGCCGCGGTGGTCTAGTGGCTAAGGTACTCGGCTGCTGACCCGAAGGTCGCGGGTTCGATTCCCGGCTGCGGCGGCTGCATTTCCGATGGAGGCGGAAATGTTGTAGGCCCGTGTACTCAGATTTGGGTGCACGTTAAAGAACCCCAGGTGGTCAAAATTTCCGGAGCCGTCCACTACGGCGTCTCTCATAATCAAATGGTGGTTTTGGGACGTTAAACCCCACAAATCAATCAATCAATCATTTCCTTAAGATATAGTGATAATACATTTCACTGAAATGTGAAATGCAATGTTTCAACAGCCAGACCAGTCATCGTTTTTGGAAGTAAGCGTGGAGTGTGACATTACAACCAATGCTTTTATAACATTGTATTTCTAGATTTCATCTTTGCCCAAAACTCAATTCTGCACGTTACTTCATCATCTCTCATCACGAAAAAGGATGTTAAATGCCCGCAGATGAAGGCACACAGCATTTGTGCTCCAAAAGTTGAAATACACTTGTTAAAATTTCAGAACGTTTACTGAGTGTGTTCATGCATAACAGGAAGCCCAAACAGGTGCGAGATTTCGTATTGTTTGGTTTTATAGGAAAGCTAAGCTCCGCAAAAAAAAACATTCGTTTTCCTTTGGATACATGCTTGACTTCATCCAGCGGGTAGCAGCAGCCAGTGACCGTTCGTTTATTAGCGCATGTCTAGTGCGCACTCCCACCGGCCAGCCGCGGAACACGAGTTAGGAAAGAGAACAAGTTCACCGCTGACATGTGCTGTTCAGTCCTGGACGATGTCGTGTCACCATGCCTGCAGAACAGGCCTTTTCCTGACGGCAACTTAATATGGCCGTTCGTCTACTGCCCCCTCATACAAAAGTCCAGAAATGTTGGAGCATTTCTGGAGTCTTGGTATGTGGAAGTTCTTGAGTGGCGTGCGCGATCTCCAGACCTCATGTTATTGAGAACATGTGGAGCCCCGTGAAAGCGTCGATCTAACACCGTGTAAAGGATAGGAAGTTGATGATGGCATGCCACCGCTGCGACCAGTTGTTAAGGGCTCGAGGTCAATGGCAGGATCGGCGGGCTTCTCATTAGGGTAGCTGGCTCCCCGCCGTCGTCCGTATAGCCGATTTTCGCCAGTGAGGGGACACGTTAAAAGAGACTGAAGGAAGGTTTATTTACATTAGAGAAGAAATACAGGAAGTGTACATGAATCCAGAAGATCGCGCAACATGTACAACAGAGATTCAGTTCATGAGTGAGCTGAGTCAGCTCATGATTCCACTCAAGATTCCCCACTATTTACAAAATGTCTTAGGCTTTTATAGCCTGCCGCCTCCCCACACGGAGGTACGAAGGAGGTGGTCACCACTCTTGCCACAAAGCAGGGGACGAAGTCCATGTGGTCCACAAACCAGAAAGGGGCAAAACGGTCCAATTGTAACAGGAATGCACCACACAAAGACGCACCCGGCCCACGCCTTGAAGGCACCACAGGGCGAGGAGGTAGAGTCTGGAGAGGGAAAGTTGAGCTCCTCCGGGGATATGGCCGCTAACCCGAACGTCAGCAGCGATCCATGCTTCTTTCAGCTTCAGGCAGTCCAAACGCTCGATCCCAATGAACGGCTTCTTCGATGCGCTCCCACACTTCTGGGCTGTCGGTGCGTTGAGATGGTCTCACGTAGACGACAAAAGCCGAGTCAAGAGGTTGACTTAATGAGACCCGCCACAGTGGCGCAGTTCCCACTACTGTTCGAACCCGTTAAAAAAAAAAGGCTTGTCTCGCGACACTTGCGTTGAGACCCGAATGCTTCCTGGACCATCTACAGGGCAGCGTCTTGCAGAACGAGCGTCGATGGGGTTGAAAGCCTCCCTAGCAGACCGGCTTATGCACAATGGCACCTACGCAGACGAATTGCCGGGCCAAACGTAACAACCGGCAGCTCGTTTCACTCACGGCGGATGCACTGTGGACCGCTGTAGAAAAAGTATGGGAGTAGCGTAGAGCCAACCACTGCCTTTGCACAACCTGCAAAGCTCTCTGCTAGGCAGGATGAGGGCTGTCATTGATGCTGCCGGATACGCCACCCGTTACTGAAGCAAAAAGTGCTCAAGGTGGAGTTTATCGCAAAGCCGTGATCCGTGTTGACATGGTGTTGCATAAAAGCAGACCCGCGATTTCGCCCACGTTCATGCTGCGACGTCCACAAGCAGTATGTGTGGTGTCAGATAGCCTGATGTTGTTTTAGCCGTAACACTTCTTTTCCATTATCATTCCTGAACAAACTTTCGATCGACTTTTCTTTGTTTTATAAAGCTCCAATAGGTCGTTTTATTGTTCACGTGAGAAAAAAGCGAAATATTCACGCCAATAAACATTCTTTGTCAGGGAGTTGTATGCAAAAGAGTTGCACTATAATTATTTATTTTTACGTTTTAAAGTGAACAGTCCAACTGTTATATATACTATTGGATGACACCCCTCACGGCATCATACACCTGTGATCAAGACCGTAGAACAATTGCCAAGGACTAACCCTCAACACGCTCCCTCTAAATATGCACGCAAAGTTATTGTACTCGCTAGACTCGTAAAGCAGATGCATAAACGTCTGTGCTAACGTTGCCGTGGGAAGTATTCTTAAGAAGTGTAGAAATGGCTTCAGCTTCCAACTCAAAAATAACTATTTATTACCATCTATTCAAAGCTACGAAACTGCATTTTTTCTAAGTATTTCTACTACGAAGTGCACTGCACTAGCGTTCACAATCTGGTGGTCTCCAAGTTGCGACACTAACCGCCGTTTTCCAGAACGTTCTTTCACTCAATGCTTCACCTTCACTTGAAAAAGTCTATGGGAGTGCTGTATCTAGGGAGACCAAGTCACTGCATATCGGCAATATTATCGCTGTATCTAGGGAGACCAAGTCACTGCATATCGGCAATATTCTGCAGCACCGATTCTTGACGAGCACAGCACCAATTTCACTTGAACAGTGGCGCAGTGCTTAACTCAATCAAGTGAAGGGCGGAATTCGAGTCGAGGAGCGTTTCTGAATACGGAGGTAAATCAAAAGGCTGTTTTGGCTGCAGGAAATACGTCACATTGTAAGCAAAGTTTGTTTCACGGCAGTGGAAGCTCTGCGTACTAAGAGCGCGAACATAGTAGCAGACGACGCGAAGCCACGCCTGCAGGCACTGCTGCGCAGGGGCAGGTTTGCTTCGATGCGCGGCTGCGCTGGCGGCAGTGGTGCGCCGCGTAGCGCGGCCATGCCCTCGCGCGTTCACCCTAACAGTCGCTGGCACTGCACATACACGTTCAATGCCCCCCTAAGACGTCGCAGATAGTGGACACGTATTTTACATTCATGTCTGAAATCACAACGAAATTTGCACAGCTGTGATTGCCAGCTGTCTTATCGCATAGCCGTACTCCTCAAAAAAGGCCTAGTGTGCCAATGGTATATACGTGACACCGCTATTGTATGCCCGTTGTCCTGAATACCTGCTGCTACGGTGTTTATGCCCCGCCGCTCAATGAAAATAATTGAACTGCCATCGTTTTTGTGCACATAGGTATATTTTGTGGACTTGTTCATCAGCAGTGCTAATACTGGTGAGACCAATAGGCCGGTGTGCCAGCAAAATTATTGGATAATCAAAAAGGCGACATCTTGTGGGCTTTTGATAATGATTGATAGATATGTGCTATTTAACGTCCCAAAACCACCAAACTATTATGAGAGAGGGCTCCGGAAATTTCAACCACCTCGGGTTATTTAACGTGCACCCAAATCTGAGCACACGGCCTACAACATTTCCGCCTCCATCCGAAATGCAGCCGCCACAGCCGGGATTCGATCCGGCTTATGATAAAGGCTCGGTGTGACTCGCGGTGACTTGCAGCCCACCACAAGTTCACTCTTGCACTTTGAACCATCATAGTTCGTCGATGCAAAAAAAAAGAAGCTTTCCTACCGGCACTACAGACAGATCAATATGTCGTGTTGATATATGCCAGATTGTTGAAGTACAGTAGGATAATTCGTGCTGTCTAATCAGGTGGTGTTTTTTTCTGCATTTGTTGTGTGTGCGTACTTGTTTGCATGATAATCTGAATATATTTTGGTACTTATCTGTGCATCAGCAAAAACCAGGGCTGTCTCTACTGGCACTCAAGACTTCTGCTTTGCTGAAATACCTTCTTGATTGATTGATAAGTGGGGTTTAACGTCCCAAAACCACCATACCATTATGAGACGCCGCAGTGGAGGTCTCCGGAAATTTCGACCACCTGGTGTTCTTTAACGAGCACCCAAATCTGAGCACACGGGCCTACAACATTTTCGCCTACATCGGAAATGCAGCCGCCGCAGCCGGGATTCTAACCTGCGACCTGCGAGGCAGCAACCGAGTACCTTGGCCACTAGACCACCACGGCGGGGCGGAAATACCTTCTCGGTGAAGCTTGCTTTAGAAGACATGGTAGTGAAAGCATCTGGCAGCAGGGACCGAACCCCACCGCAAGAAAGCACTTCAGCCATTCAGTGACATCGGGAGCTCCGAATTTCGAGTCTGATTCTACATCGGGTGACTCTGAAGCCTTTATACCTGCTAAACATCGTCGTCCAAGACGGAAGTCTTCGACATCGTCCTCATGTGAGGACACTGTCATATACAACAGCATCGAGATTACGACCGTATCCTACGTGCCTGTTGATATAACGGTAAGCCTCAATGCTATCTCTAAGCAAAAGCTACAGGTCTTTTCTTTCAACTTGGCCCCTAGTCTTGTTCAAGGTGTTCGTGTGAACCCACGGAAGATTATTATAGCTGTTGACACAACAGATGAGAAGGAGGTGCAAACCCTACTTGGTCTATCGCAACTCTGTGGTGTCAACACGGGCGTTTTTATCCCAGGGCGCGAATGTAACAGCTGGTGTTATATCTGACGTCAACTTGGAACTTCAAGATGACGTTTTGAAGAGCTTTATCGTTTGCACACCTGCATGCAAAAGCGTCAGCGTCCGCATACTAGGCTCGTCAAAGTGTGTGAAGGTAGTTTTCGAGTGAAAAAGCTTCCATGTCACAAAAAGGCTGGTTTAGTGCGATAACCAATTCGACCCTTCGTACCAAGGCCGTTACAGTGCCGTAAATGCCTGAAGCTTGAACCTGAGGAGTGTTTCTGCATAAGTGTTGATTTGCACCAAATCTGGCGGAAAGCACAACGTAAAATTTTGTGAAAGCTCGACATCTCGATGCCCTAACTGCAATGGCGAGCACTTGGCAACAGACAAAGAATGTCCCACTTTGATAAAAAATTGAAGGTTCTGAAAAAAAAAAAGAGCCAAAGATAAAGCATGGGCAGAGAAGACAATCGCAGCACGCGTCCACCTGCTGTAGACAGCAAAACTGATGTACCTACACTTTCGATGTATAGCACTAAAAACGTACGTCAGAGGGAAGAGCCGAAGTGGAACTTCTCCCTCTCGGCAACAACGTGGCTGGCGCTTCCACAGAAAACATCCGATGAGGTCTCTGAAATGATCGCTTCTCGCAATGCGTCGAAACCGGCTTCTACTAAAGCCCTGCCTACAGTGGAAAAGATTTCAAACAAAACGGACTCTGTCGAAGACGATGCCCAGCTCATCAACCTACTCAAGATGCCGATCAATCTCATTAGATCACTGATTGCCGGTCAGCAGGCACCAGCAGCACTAGCCAAAGAACAGCTTTTGGAGGCGCTCATCCCAGCTCTAAGCGACCTTTACTAAACAGTATGAACTGTCGAAAGCCCCGCCCCTTCGTGCTGCAGTGGAATGTCCGATTATTACGGCCGCAGCATGCTGACCTGGAGTGAAGGCTCCTCGCAATGACCACCCCACCATATGTTAGAGCGCTTCAAAAAAGCAACGTGATGAAAGATGAACTAAGACTTCCTGGTTTCGTCAGCGTTCACAGTAATGCACAACACACAGTGCCGGCATGTAGGTCTTTCTATTGCACGGACACCTCGCATTCGCGAAATCTATCAAAAGCTTCTTTATGTGCGTGCTGGCCTACAATTCTCAGTTATTGAAACAAGTGATATTCGTGATAATTTCAAATGTACGGCTGCTGCTCTGTCTTAGGGACATAACTACGACTTTGGCAAGCATATACTTTCAACCCACACGATTTTCTGACGTCACATTACTAGAGTGTTAAATCTCTCGGTGTGGGTCATAATTTGTTATGTATGGGGACTTCAATGCTGACTATTCACGCTGGTGTTCCTGTCCCCAAGGCAGCCATGGGGTGGAGATTAATGAACTGATTATCAAACATGATCTACAAAAACTCAATGATGGTTCACCCACATTTGTCGGCAGAGGCAAGGAAAATTCTGGCATAAAGCTTGCGATATGAGCCAGAGATGTGTGCCTTGCCTGGTCATGTCAAGCTGATCCTTGGGGCTCAGATCACCTATTAATTTGTTTGCTCCGGAACATACTCTTAGCCGTGAAACATCTGCCTACAGAGTGACTAACTAGGAAAGTTCCATCAGCTTCTTTCCAAAGCGCCATCACACGACAACATGTTCAAACTGGTGAGTGAGTGCTTACAACAAGCTACAGTGCGACCAGTGAGAAAATTATATAAGACAAACCATGATAAGACAAGCCGCTTTTAAGGCTAGGCGCGTGTCGACGCCATGCATACAGGAAGGCCCAGCGCTTTAAAAGGAGATCGAATTGGACGGCGTATAACCGCTTAGATGGAGTCATATCAAGCGACACTCAAAACAACTTCGTCGAAAAGCTGGGCTGCAACATATGTAGTTCGCTGCATACGAGAAGCGACTTTTGAAGTATATGGCGGATACTGAAAGCTCTCTGTACCCCATATATCGGCAGGAATCCAATTTCACCTTTGTGTATAACGACCAGCAGACCTCCGAGAATCCTCGCAGAAGAGCTCGCAGAACTTTTGGTTCTTCGTATGTCAAGGGACAAGACGAACATCTCCCTAGATTCCCTAAGTTCCGCAATGTTCTAATATGGCCCTGCCTGTCGGGAGGATGAATCAGATTTCACTCTCGAAGAGCTGCGCCACGCACTGTACATATTGTATCGCTCCACAGCCCCAGGTGAAGATGGTATTACATGCCAAGCCTTACAAAACCTCGATGAAGCCTCCCATCAGTACATTTTGGATGAATATGACAAAGTGTGGAAAACATGCGAGATCCCTCTTTAATGAAAACCATCTATCGTAAAATCCATTAGAAAACCCTGGTGCCCTACAGCCCCATACAGCCCCATTTCACTAACTTCTAATGTAATGAAGTTGATGGAACGAATGGTACTGTTTTGCCTTGATGCCAATCTACAGGAGCAAAATTTTTTCTCTGATGGTATGAGTGGCTTTCGTCGACGTCGTTCTATTATTGATAGCATCGCAGATGTTGTATCATCGCTTGAGCCTGCTCGAGAAAACAGGCACTCTGCATATATGCTATTTCTAGACGTACAACAAGTTTTTGATTCAGGGCCACATGAGGCGATTGTTTTTTGCACTTATGGCTGTGAGAATTTCGGGCCAGCTGCTCAATTTGGTGCGTAACTTTCTGAAGGAGTGCAAAATGAAAGTACTTCTTGAAGTTACAACTAGCGGATCGCGCAGTATTAGGTGCTGTGTCCCTCAAGGCAGTGTTTTATCACCACTTCTGTTCAACAGAACGCTGGCTGGGCTGCCTAGCTGATTGCCTCAGAAGTAAGAGTTCCCAATAGGTGTATAAATTTATGCTGACACTATCGCACTGTAGAGCAGCTGTCCTTCCCATCAGCGCCCGCGTCTTCGCGGAATCTTACTAAGAGCACTTAATACGGCTACAGAATACCTAGAAGGAGTTGGTCTACTGCTTTCCCCTGCTCAATGAGCCGCCACTGCTCATCAATCAAGGCAACGTGCTCGAAAGATCATGAGCACTGTACAGGGGAGACACCAATTGCGTGGGTACAATAACACCGCTACCTTGGGGTAACTATCGATGACCACCTGTCTTGGCACCCTGCCATTATCTATCCGAGGCAGAAATCATAGTTGCTCCTAAAATACGTGGCCGCATTGACTGCTAGGGGCGCTGTGACCAGACAACAATACCGGTGTATCAATCAGCTGCGCTCTCTGGCCTGATGTATGCCTTGCTTATTTTGAATGTGCCGCCAAGTTTGATGTCTCAACTGGAACAGTACCATCGTGTTGTCCTCCGAAAAATACTTATGTCGCAATGCGTAATTTGCTCCTCTACTCACCGAAGCGCACTAGTAACCCCTGAGGCTGCTGGCTGACGAAAAAGCGCTGCACCATATCGAGCGCATGTACAGAGCTCCAGATTGTAATGCGCTTATTATTCGCCTCTTTCAGCGTCGAAGCTCTCGCATCGAGAAAATGGCAGTATTGTTTATTAGAATTATGTGCAGTTTGGCAGATCATACTTCTTTCATTACTCCAAAAGAGCCCAACAAATGCATCTTCCACATTTATCATTTCATTCCCGGAATACTAAAAAAGACAGACCAGTGTGTTTCGGCACTATTTCAATTAGTCCAGTCACATCTGTTTGAAAATTTTGATGGTCATCTTCAAGTTTTCCCCGATGCATTTTTATACAATGATGGCCAAGGTGGCTCTACAGCTTTCTTTGGCCCTTCTAACGTCCGACGGGTGTTTCGTATACCGCATTCCTCCTCTTCATCGACTGCAGAACTAGCTGCTATTAATGTTATGCTGAAATGCGTACTACAAGAATTAAAAAAATCAAAGGTTGTCATACTTACAGATTGTCGTGCTGCTTTTAACAGATTGTTGAGAAAAGACTCCACTGGCCCAATTACATGCAGATTTTGTAAATCTGTCACAAAACTAATTACTCGTCGGGTGTCCCTTAATTGCCAGTGGATACCTTTGCATAATGGCATTCCTGACAATCAAGAGGCCGATCGCCTCGCTTCAACTTGTGCGCACGAGGGCGACTGCCAATAAATTTCCTGCCACTTTGAAAACAATAGTTCATTGATTCCCCTACATTTTCTAAAGCAGCATCCCGATCAGCGTGTCGCCACCTGGTTGTTTCCACCTGGCATTTGTGGTCAAGCACTGAGTCGTTGTGATAGAGCCCTGTTATACAGCCTAAGTGTTGGTTCTGTGTCAGTGTGCGAACGATTATATTGTAATGAACAAATACAATATCGGACGCTAAAAGAACTATTTATTTATGATGAACGTGTGCCCGTCAACTAAATACACAAAGGTTGTCTTGAGCTCGCTAGTGAAAAACCTCTTCAACGTCTTCTTTGCGCGTCTCGCCGCGTGCCGCACCTTCGAAAAACCACCAGCCTTCCTTTTCCAGCGCGTGGTGTGGTGACACATGCAGTTAGCGTTGCATGGCGCGTTTGGCTTGTCAGTTAGTGTGGCAGAATTCATAAGAGCAGGAAGCGTTGCAAGATTTTGGTAGGTGCTTAACAACATGCGGCATTAGTCCCCCTCTCAAAACGCATCATCCTGATGCGTATGCTGATGTCGAACAGTTTTGTGAAGGAGTATTGATCTGATGCTTGAGCACATTTAGCAGTAGTCTCGTTCAGTGCCTTTCGTAGTACAGTTTCACTCGTACTACATGTACGACCTCTGAGCGATTCCTGCGTTGCGTTCAGCACACTTGACTTTCAGGAATTACTTCGTAGATTAGCGTGACTAACCGGCGAAGTACTTTGTAAGGGCTGTAATAGTGCCGCATCAGTTTTTCAGATAGGCCAGGTGCACGTACAGGTGTCCACACCCACACTTTGTCTCCGGGGTTGTACTGTATGTCTCTCCACTTCAGATTGTAGCGACTTGCGTCGGAGCCTTGTGAAATGATACGATGTCTTGCCAATTGCCATGCCTCTTCTGCCTTTTCTATGTAGTCGCTGATGTACGGGCCGCTATCATTCGAATCGTTGACAGGTAACATCGTGCCTAAGGTCGTTGTGACGGTCCGATCATAAACAAGTTGAAATGGGGTTAAGTGTGTCATTTCTTGTACTGCGGTATTGTACGCAAATGTTGCATAAAGCAAAATACTGTCCCATGTCTGGTGCTCAACGTCCACATACACCGAGATGATGTCAGCGAGAGTTCTGTTGAGTCTTTCGGCTAATCCCTTTGTTTACGGATGGTATGCTGTAGTCCTATGGCCGGTGTAGGTGAGCTTCATAACAGACTGCATCAAACGGGCAGTAAATGCTGTTCCTTTGTCTATTATGACAACTTGTGGTGCGCCATGTCATAGTACAATCTGAGTGACGAAAAACTGGGCCATTTCATTTGCTGTTTCTTTTGCAAGAGGTGATGTCTCCAAATATCGTGTCATGTAGTCTGTTACTACAATTCAGCGCTTCCCCGATAAAGAGAGAGGAAATGGACCAAGCAAATCCATTCCCACTTGCTGAATGGCCCTTTCGGTTGCTCTATCGGTTGAAACAGATCCACTGGCGTCGATGGTGGTATTTTGCGTCTTTGGCAATCCCGGCATGACTTGAGATAATGGTGCACGAAATCCCTTAATTTCGGCCAACAATGCTTCCGGCGGATTCTGGCCAAAGCGCTACTACTACCCATATGACCAGCCGATGGGTCGTCATGATACGCTTCTAAGATTTCTGCTCGCAGTTATGATGGCGCAATGAGCAGAAACGTCTCACCGCTGTTTCCGAAGTTGCGCTTGTATAGGACGTCGTTCCGGAGGACATAGGATGTCAATCCACAGACGAAAACTCGTGGTACCTTAATTTGATGACCATCCAAGTATTGGATAAGCGGGCGTAGTTTCCGGTTCATTCGCGGAAGACGAGCCACCTCCGATACATTCAGAACTCCAGGAAATGGGATGTCTTGTTTTTGGTGTTCTTGGTCAGATGATGGAGGCTTCACAGGTGCGCGAGACAGGCAATCCGCGTCATTGTGCTTAAGACCAGACTTGTTGACCACAGTGGTGTAATGTTCCTGCAGACGCAGGCTCCATCTAGCAAGTCTTCCTGAAGGGTCCTTGATATTTGCCAGCCAACACAATGAGTGATGATCACTGATTGCTCGAAACGGTCTCCCGTAGGGGTATGGGCGAAACTTGCTGATGGCCAATATAACTGCGAGACACTCTTTCTCGATCGCTGAGTAATTGGACTCGGCATTCGATAGAGTGTGGCGCTTGTAAGAGAGGACCTTTTTTTCTCCATTCTGCCACTAAACGAGGATGGCAACAAGACCAACGTTACTCGCGTCAATATGTATGTCTGTATCGGCCTCTTCATCAAAATGAGCAAGTATTGGAGGAGACTGTAAACGGCGTCGCAACTGCATCTTGTTCATAGCTGCATCTTGTTCTTCCCGCCAAGAGAATGGTACAATTTCTTTCGTTAGCCGTGTCAAAGGCTCAGCGACCTTAGTAAAGTTTCCAACAAAGCGTCTGTAGTAGGCACATAGTCCCAGGAATCGTCTGATGGCCTCTTTGTCTTGCGATTTCAGAAAATTTTCAACTGCTGCAATCTTTTCCGGGTCCGGGCGGACGCCTCCCGCACTAATTATGTGCCCGAGGAACCAAAGCTGACGAAATCCAAAGTGACGATTTTATGGTTTCATGGTCAGAGCTGCCACGCGAATGGCATCCAGTACCGTTCTCAGTCGGTGGATGTGCTCCTCGAAGGTAGAGAAAAAAACAACTACATCATTGAGGTAGATGAGACACGATTGCTACTTGAGTATGGAGAGCACAGTGTACATCATCTTCTGGAAGGTAGCGGGAGCAGAGCACAAAGCGAAAGGGAGCACTTTGAGCTAGTATAGTCCGTCTGGGGTCACAAACGCTGCCTTCTCGCGATCTCTATGGTCCAGCTCGATCTGCCAATATCCCCTTTTAAGTCCAATTATGAAAAGAAGTGAGCATTGCATAACTTATCCACGGCATCATCGATCCGCGGAAGTGGGTAAACATCATACTTTGTGACTTGGTGAAGCATTCTGTAGTCAACGCAAAATCGCAGTGTTGTCCTTTTTGACTAGCACTACCGCTGTTGCCCACGGACTGTTGGATGGCTGGATTGTCATCGTTTAGCATTTCTTGCACTTGCTTCTTGATGGCTTCCCTTTCTTTTGGCGCTACTCAATATGGGCGCTGATGCACATTCTCACGTGCTCTTCGATCACGATGCGGTGCTTTGCGACGGGAGTACGTCCGATTTTCGAGGAGGTGGAGAAGCACTCGGCGAACTCTCTGATGAGGTCAGCAATCTTGTTTCTGAGATGACAAGAGCTCTCTGTCAATGTCTACTCATTGGAGTACATTATCTACTGTCTCTGAAGCTATTGCTACCACTGGGGGAACCGACTGGCCGGCCAGCGAGTGCGTTTCATCTTAATTTTTCCAAGAAATAGTCCTAATAATTGACCAAATTTGGTGTTAAACGATTCGTAAAGAGTTCGCGCTCACGGATACACCGTGTTCGGACAGTCACTTTCCATAATTTCCTCACAAATTGTCAATTTAGTCACATAAAGAAAGACGATCCATTCTCTGAGAATTTCGAAATCCAAAGATTTTCTTTTAAGTTTTATAAACTTTTCGATCTCCAGCTTCGGCACTTCTCTAATGAAATTTCGAGAGGGTTGAGAATATATAAATTTTATTTTCGTAGGTTCAGTAAAACTAATGGTATAAGAGTTTTTCAGATCCTATGTATTCGGCCCCTAGGAACAACGTGGTGCGGTAGTAAATCAAAACCGACCCAATCATTAAAGCTAACGAACATCCATTAAAATACAACTCTTTATTGCGTTCTATATCATAGAATTATCATAATAAGGTAAAAGTCATTGAGTATTTCGCAATATTTACGCTGCAACGAGGACTTGAAAAACAAACCAACAGAAAAGCCGTCATTAACGGCAATCATCACTGACTACGATTCGAACACGGCAAAATTTTCGCAATAAAAAGCAGCTTCGCACCTTAAAAACCGGCCTTGATTCTTCCTCGGACATTCTGAGCCTTGAGAGTGAGTGCTGAACCTGAAGTCCGCGAAGGAAAACCTTTTATCACTGAAACCAAACTGTGTTAGCCACGTCTTTTTTTTTTACTATGGAGGCTGCCATCTTGAGTGGGGAATCCTAGTGCCCCCTGGAGGTTAAAGAATCTCTCAAATAGGCAAACCGCATCAATAAACAAACAAGCGGATATTTAATCACACAAAGGAACGTTTTAAAGCTGCGAGGCACATTTAATAGAAAGTAAGCTGCCGCAATTAAAGTAACCACCCCTTTCTCGGCTATTCCTCGCAGGCCGCGTTTGCTGCCACCGGGTGGCACGAACCTTTTCGAGGCAAAACGGTTCGGTTCACCCAATAGCCGCTTAAAACCGGCTTGACTTGGCTGAAAACGTATGAATAGACGGCGACAGAATCGCCGTGTTGGACTTTTTTGGGGGGACGTTTAGGTGGTGGGAACGAAAGGTCTAAAGTTCCTCACTAGCTTGTGAGGATCTTTACCGTGCGGTGGTTATTTATCCGTGGTCTTTGCTTGGCCGGGAGCCTCATGCATTCGCGAGAACCGCCTCTGCGCATGAATACGTGGTCTCGTTCTGTAATACTGTCTATAAGCAATGTGGTAACGACTTGCCCGATCATGAACACCGTGTGTCATGCTATTTGTGGATGTATGCCGTACGTGTATGTCTGGTAAGTGCGTGTGTAGCGTAAGGATCGATGTGTCGCTTCGGTGAAGTGTATGCTTGCGCCAAAACTTTCATTGAAGCTTCTTCTTGCGTAACTGCGTGAGACAGATACGAAATGCACAAGTTGGAAGCGATGGACTATTACCAGGCGTTCACACGACGTTATTTTCCAAGTGGCTTAAATATGTTGTCGCCGAATACGATAATCGGTTTTCTAATCTATGTCTTTTCTTGTGGGTGTATACAAAAAAAAAGAAATAAAGTTGAAGATATTGATACGCAACAGCCCGATACCCGTAACAATATGCTGGGAGCACTATAAATATTCGCTCAAAATTGCCACCTTAAGCGTCTTCTTAAAATTAAACAGTGCCGCAAGGCAGTCGTGCCTTGCGGTGAAGTGCACGCTGTGTATTGCGGTAAAGCATACATATTGCGCGCGCTCGTGTTTAAATTGGAAATGTAGCACTGACATTGGGCCTCGTGTGTGCACCTAAATTGTACACGCGCTATCCTCTGCCTCATCAGTGACGATGCGGCAGTCAGTATCGTCATCATCTTCAGCTTGTGTAACAAGCACAGAACAATTTACCTAGTAAAATATATTTTGTGGCAGGCAATTCGCAAGGCATTCAGATGTTAGTTCATTGCAGGATTAATTCAAGATTGTTAAAGGGCACCTTCAAATAAACGACACATGCATATGAGAGGCTTCAGTCGTACTTCAAATTTTGTGCCATGCCTCAAATTGAAAATGATTATAAAGGAAATATATGCTAAGGCTGGGTGTAGATTACCATTCACAATTCAATTACCATTCATATTTTAAAAACTTAGAAAATTTGTAGCTCATGTTTTCCTATCGAATAAGCACAAAAATAACTGTTGAAGAATGGTCTACAATTACTCACGATCTATTTACAATTACTCAAAGATCTATTTGCAAGAAATAGATCTTTGAAACGTATGTCGTGCCAGAACTAAGTGCAAGGCGGTTAGAGGAAACTGGTTATGACCCGACATAATAGCGCATGTTCGAACGTTTTACATGGGCTGCTTGTTGGCAAAATGGGGTGGGAATTAGGTAAGTGCCTGCAGGGATCCGCACAAAGAGACGAAACCTGCTACATCTTTTTCATAAATTTCATTATTTGTGTCAAGCATGCGTGCACTCTTCGTTGTTGTGTTCTCTCAGGGTGCAAGTATATGGCATACGCTTGAAATCCATACGTTACCCCTGCGATTTGAAGATGTTATCACAGTGGACATGAACGTGCAATGTAGTTGAAAACGTTGCTGGGCACCAACTTTCTTAACAATCTGAACCCGCTTATACTACAAAAGTTACCACATGACTTCAGCCAAATAGTTTCTAACTGTTGTGGTTACTGTCAGATAAAAGTAATAATGAGCTAGTTGTGCTTAGACAACAGTCTTGCTTTACTGTATTAAAATACACTAATTTAGTACCTGCATATAGAACTGACCACTTATTTTTTTTTTATTTGTGGTCCTAATTGTTACAGTTTACTTTCAAAATATTTTATACAAGGTGGTTAAGTTTTAAGTCCATACAGTGGGCAAATTTTATCAGCAATACCGCATGCTGTACAATCACTTTTACTTCTCCTAGAAAGCATGGTGTTCCACTATTCCGGTATGTCTCGGCTGGGCTTCTTGACCTCGACGACTGTACATGTCAAACAGTTTGCCAAGTGTAACTTCTTACTCTCCCATAACTCTAAATTTTGTCGAGCCATAATAAATAATTGGCAGTAAGAACCAGTTACAAAACCCTTTTTTTATGAAGTGCTCTTTAATCAGGGACCTAACAATTCTGTACATAAACGATGACAGCAACCACTTCTCCACAGATTGAACGATTAGGTTGTACTCATAAAAGCATTAATATAATCAGACTCTTTTTTTTTTGGAAAGTAAATACAATGCATAAATAGTCTTACCAGTCCGTGATTCAATATTGTAGCTAAACTATCGTTGAAAGCCAGAGTCACTTACAAATGCCATGTGAATTCCCGGAAAGCGCTAGGTAGCTTTATATAAATTGGGGATGTCTGCAAAAAAAGCAAAAAGCCTACGTTTATGTTGAGCAGAAGTCCAAGTGAACATGCATGCATATGTTCATGAACTAGTTCCCTGTAACATGTGGTGCAACAGCTCTAGCTTAAAAGCTTCAGGCAGCTTTTATGCTGCTCCAAAAAGATTTTAGTTGCACCACAAGCTCCGGATATGCCTTTCATGAGTCACGTCACTGTGTCTGTTCAGTGTTTAAAAAACAGGTTTGAAGGGGATGGTAAAAATTTTTTTTGAAGGGGTGAGTAGCAGAGAGCACTAATTTATTAAAGTCTTCAATTTTATTATGTTAGCTCTGAGGCTTGCAGGTATGTTAAATGAGCATGGTCATATGAGTAACACCTCATAGGTCAATAATTTTTGGGTTGACAGCAAGGTATGAAGAGACAGGATTATGAAAATTGCAGAAGTAGAAGTAATGAAGTTGTCGAGAAGACTTTATTAACAGTACATTTACAGGCTTCACGCACAATTTGCTTTCCAGCAGGGTGAATTTACTTTTGCTGATGCTGCCGATGGCGTCATTGCACTTCATAAGCACTGGTTTTATGCACTGCACGTGACGATCTTGTTTTTTCAAGGTTCATGTACTGATTAAAAAGTATAGGATCAAGAAACTTACATGCTGTATTAAGGCATAGTCATGCTCACCATAGAGGTAATTGGTGACATTTTAGTGAGTTGTATGTGGGAGGTCTGTGTACATAACATCATAGTAATCTTGCAATGCTGTAGCTTTATTTGTGTAACGAGTGAAGCTTCTTTTCCTGTTAAAAATTTCTGCCAAGCAAACAAATTCCAACAGTAGGATTTGCCCTTGTGTAAAGCAGGTGGTAAGAGTGAGCTTATTCAGAAGCCCTTGGAGAGTACCCACTGAAGGAATTAGTAACTATAGGGCAAAAATTCCAGTGCACCAAGAAGGGCAAGGGAGGACGGTGCAGGTTAACATTTCAGGAGGGCATCTTCTGGACATCATCCTTCTCTAGCCACAAGCTTGTATGGCCAATGTTTAGCAGACTCCTACTAACATTAACTAGGTATAAATGTTGCTTCTCTATTGCAAGATGACACACCATATACCTTTTGAGAGTCTCCTCACCACAAGCTCTTACATTAGCCTAAAAATATTTTTTTTCTACGGTGCCCTTTTTTTTGTCCTAAACAGTTGTCTGAAGCAACAATATGCACATTGTGACAGTCTAGCTGGTGACCACAGAGATGGCTCCCGCCATCACGATGTATACTCCACTCAAAATGTAAGACACTGCAAAATCATAGTCCGGTGTGCGTGTATACGACCTTGGACATGCAAGCAGTGACCACTTCTCTTGTGTTCTCTGCACTGGTGAATGCTTGTTGGACACCTATTCAAGATTGTGACGGTGAAATTAGTTCTGGCAATGCTGTCTCAGAGGTAGGACTGTGTACGCCCTTAGGAACACCATGGTGGAGCGAGCAGAGATTCATATCAAATGTAGTAATAAACTGGCAACACCATGGTGATACAAGCACGCTTGCATTAATTTATTACATTTTTATTGAGGCAGACATCACACAGCTAAGCCTAGTTGTGATCTCTTTTCATTATTGTCTACATAGTTTTTCCGTTGGTCACAGCACAGGAAGAAAAATTTCTCTGTGGGAGCACCATATTTTAAGCTTACATGACTCCAATGAAGCACTGTGCGAACAGATATATTGAAAATGTCAATACTTCGGGTCCTATAAATGGTGAACTGGTTGTCACATTCAGCCGGTGATCCTGCAGAAGCTTTAGCATATACTCTAAGGTCATTTTGCATCAACAATGCCACATACAATAGTTTAACATTGGTTGTTAATGGGCAAGATGATGCATAGCTTCAGGGAGGTAATTAAGCTAAGGGGGAAAATTATAGATGCCTAAGCACCACTGGAAAAATGAAAAAGCACAGAAAAAGAGCATCGGTCGCTGCTGAACTACAGAAAATATTTACACTGCACCACACATTCGAATCGTCTAGAATTTTCCCTAATAATGTTATACCAACCTGCCTAGCAGCAAGTACTTCTAAGGTAATAAAGTGCAGAATGACACTTGCATAAGACAGGGAACAGGACGCGAGTTAACTGCCATCTATCTTTGTTTGTGCAGGGTGTCTACCAACCTGGGAAAGTCGGGGAATTGGGGCCTTGCTGGAAAACTGTAGGAACTTTGGTAAAACCTGGCTAATTCATGGAAACTGGCGGCAGTCTGTGCCACCATCACAAAAATAAGCATTACCCTTGATCAATACTCAAAAAGTCACTCCTTCGACTGCAACTACAGTGAACAGCTAGAAGAGGCCTAAAAAAAGGCACTGCATAACTATTTCTTCTTAGTGTACAAACAAAAGGATACACCGACCAAAATAACTCAAAGTTTACTGATGTTTGGGCACCTGATATTGTTCTGAATGACAGCCATAAGAAAGGTACATCGTATTTAAGTATGACTAGGTGCGTGATGTAAGCACCAAAAGTATATGGTCAGTGTTCCATAAATCTTATTGAGTATATGTGCAGCTGTGTGAATGTGGAGGGATTCCAGGTGCTGGCATGATGCAAGCTTGTTTTCTTCGACCAGAACACGGTTGCTTGACCAGTCAATTTGAAAGCCTATATATTCCGCATGTTCAGCGAGGGCATCCAAGGCCACCCATGATTTGGTGACTTCATTTTGAACTGTTGTGTTGTTTAACTCTTTCATTGAAATCACAGGTCTCATAGACTGACATGTCACACTCGTGGCAGACTACAGTGTAAAGAAGACTACAGAAAGTTCGCTCGGCAGCTTATTCTTCCCATTGACTAAAGCATTCCTTAGCTTCCATATTGGTACATGCACTATTTTGATGTATGTTCCTTCTACATATCACATATCATATCTGACTTTCCAAGCACAGCATTTCTCACATCGGTAAATTTGTGCATATTTGTCGTGGCCACAAATTCGGCTTGGCTTGAAGGCCTTTTAGTTTGGTGCTTATGTTAGAACTGCCATCACAAGAGGTTAGCTGGGCTATGCTTTGCTTTGTATAATATTATTGCTATTATTATTATTATTGGCGATGCAGCTGCAAACGTCTTCCGCTATGCACTTATTGCAGATATTTCAAGAGTAGCACACTCTCTTCTCATTTCATTTCCTTGAGATGGTGTTATTAAATCCATGAGTATTTTTTATCATTATGTTCATAGAAGAGTACGTAAATGAAGGTAGCATGAAGGTAACCAAAACACGCAACTTAGCTTCACAAAAAAAGCCTACTGGCTTTTTCAGCTTGCCTTTGTTGTACATAGCCTGGTCACTCCTCACAACGGTGTTCATGCTGTCTGAGACACATCTGGAAGCTAAGTTGCATGTTTTGGTTGCTGACAAGGAAGGCTTCTTTTCAACTCTAGATGGCTCTATGTATAATGATAAGGTAGCCACTGGTTTGGAAAAAAGCTGAATAAATTATTTTCTGAGCAACTGCAGCCAATCAATCTATGTGGATGGACATGCATCTTCACTTTCACATGCAAAGTCTGGTGTTCCCCAGGGATCAATCATGGGACCAGTTTTGTTTCTCATTTACATCAATGACATTGGACATGGTTTGTCATCTACTATCAAATTATTTACATACAACTACATCATTTATAGAAAAATTGACAGTACCCAAGCTAACGAGTCATTATAGTTGGACCCTAATAAACTCGCATTTTGTGTCACCATGGCAAATTAACACTTCCAAAACGAAGGCCATGACGTTTACAAGAGCACATAAAACAGAAATGAGTCAATATGAAATTCAAGCTCTCCCCATTGAAAAAGTATCCCTATTTAAATATCTTGGAATTCATTTATCTTCTGACCTGCCTTAGAATAAGCGCATCGATATCATAACTAGTGAGGTGTCAAAAGCACTTGGATTTATTAAAAGAGACCTTTACTTGGTGAACTATACCTCTAAAATGCTAGCGTACACTACACTTGTCCGTTGAAAAATAGAATATGCATCCATCATCTGGAACCCACATCAATCATATCTCATCGATTAATTAGAATAAAAAAATGAAGCAGCAGGATTTATCACCAAGTAGTATTCTCGCAACTGCAGCACTACAGATATTACACACTCACTTCCATTACCCCTTCTTGAAACACGCAGACTGTGGTTGCTGTTGTTGCATTTTCATAGATTTCATCGTAGTAAATCTGCCTTCGTAAAGCTTGCACAAACACACCTCATAATATTTTGAAACATATTGACAACCAATTCAAAATACAGCCTTTTTTGGTACACACAATTATGTATCAACACTCACATTACTTCGAAGCACACATCACTGGAACACACTGCCGAGCGACATCGCTTGATTCATTGATCATGCCGCCTTTGTAAACCAATTCAATATTTTCTTGGACATATGACTTACCTATCTGTGTGAGTTTGTAAGTGCATGTATGTGCTTATTTTGCTCTTCTTTCATTGTAAATATATTCTCTCCTTAAAGATGATAGTCTTGCTTGGGATATTCCAACGCAAAAATTTTGGTCTGTCTGTCAGCAAAAAGGCTCAAGTACGACCACATCCACAGCATCCACCAGTATTGCTCAAGTTTCTGCGTTCATACTTGTACGATTGTCAATAAAAAGCAAATATTGAGCATATTTGAGGCACAATATCAACACGTCAATATTGTGCACTGTGTTTATTTATACTAGAAAAGGTATAAATAAGTAATTCTAAGCACTGCAGCTGATAATGCGACGCTTCGCATGGAAAGGCGAGTCTCCTACGCTTTTCTAAGACGATACTGTGCTGCTACCTGTCTTGAAATCTACAAAGTATGGCCTCCAAGATTGCACGCATGCTGCGTGCTGCGTGCTCGCTATAACAAAGGCCATCCTTTCATTTTCTGAAATTACAGCCAGATGGCACTCATGTCTCACGCAACACCTTCAGGATCCCATTCACCAGTTTTCTCGTGCAAAACATCAAATTAATATTTCTGTCTATTCACTCTTTTCAGGCGAAATACAATAGTCTTTCGACGACATTTTTGGTCAAATATGCAGATAGGGGGCAATTTTTTTCATGGCAATTTTCTGTATATATATTTTTTTGCACTATAGCTGTGTCTCTCTTATTGAGTTTTCATTTCTGCCACAATTTTTTTTTTCCTTTTGGATCTTTGTCTATGGAACTGTATTTTACATTGTTTACCACTTTAATTTTATAATGGCAATGTTCTGATTTGCAAGTTTATTGTATAACTAAAACCCCCTGCGTAATGCCTGAATGGGCCTTTAAGGTATATATTAATAAAAAAAAGTGTGGATGCACAAAGCGGGTGACTGAACGAATAAGTTTATGCCCTGTTACTAACGCTTAATCAGGAACATGTAGCGGCAAGTGTGAAAAAAGCAAAAAGGCAAAAACTATCAGTTTTTATTTCAGTGAAGATTCATGTTGCCACTAAGAGCTGTTGTTTCAGAAAAAGACACTTGGTAAATAAATGTTTCAGAGTATATTCAAAGAAATTCGGAGCGTTTGAAGACTTGTGATCCGCTAAGAATTTCTAACTCAGAGTCTATCATCTTATCACTAAGTGAACAACCTTCTTTGTGCCGTAATGCATTCGGTATAGACGTAAAAGATTTATATTATTGTTTGCCCCAATGTGAAGATTTGAAGTGTATAAAGCAGTGCATGAGAGAAGATAATGATGAGTTGTTGTTTCAGTGCCAGTGTGGCATCTCTATTGCATCGTTTTTAGAGCTCATGCAGGCCACCTAAATTCTGCCGTTGTGCTTTGGAAGGGAAATAATTTTGTCAAAAATCTGGTATCTGCATTGAATCATGAATATACCTGTAATTAGTTATATTTTTCTTGGGTATGTAGACGGGCAGCTGCAAAAGCATTTGAATTGGTTATCATCACACGCTGTTTGATATGTCCATGACTTCTTATTTCTACTGGACATTAACAATTGCTCTTTACTGGTTGCTAATATAAAGAAAGATGTTAAGGAAAACGAAATGTCAGCATTTCACTTTGGAGTTTCAAAAAATTGATGAGCTACAGTTTCTCGATTTAAGACAGGCTTTCGTAAAAGATCACATATATAGCAATACCAACCTAGATTCATAAAGCCAATTCTGGCCACTCAAAACCACTCAACCATACCATACCACTCAAAACCATACAGGGAGCCATTGTGTCAACTTTGCTGGGTGCCGCTCTTCAGAAGTTACGCGAGCACCTTATGGCGCATGCATTTGATGCACAAGTTGCTCGCCTTGCAAATTCTGGCTTTCCGAGTGACGTGATTTGCTCCTTGTCGAAAAAACTTATTTCAAAGATCGAGAAGTTTTATCATTGTGATTCTAGTGCACTAGAAATTAGCAAGAAAAAGAGGCAGGCAGTTATCCCATACATACACAGGATAGCACATGGTTTGAAAAATGTTGGTGCTCGTTATTGCATAAACTTGTCATTCTCAGCATGTAATAAAGTGCATAATGTGTGTACTTTGGTGGATAGAGCATTGTGTCAGCAGCCAGGGAAAGGGAACAAACGTGTCTCCAGTCATGTCCACAGATATGCTCCTTGCAATACTGGCGTGGTTTATGGGATTCCACTGTCTTGCAGCTGCGAATATTTAGGTGAAATGGGGCATTACATAAACGTGTGCTTAAGAGAGCATGGGCTAATGCCATCAGATGCTAAAATCACGTCTAATTTGGCAGCTCGTTGTAGGCCATGTGGATGTGTGCTCAGGGCTGGACAGAGATGCCCGAAAATGTATTCCGGAATGCAGATATCGAAATGTGTGGTTTGGAAGCATAAAATACAGATACTGAGATAAATTTGTAATTCATGTGACAGGATATTTCAGAGATACGTTTGCAAAAAGACAAAAAAGTATTCCAGAATACATATACTAAAATACTTTTGTCTATGTCGGGGATAGTTATACTCCATACAAACATTTGTTATGTGCAGCATAATATTTAAAATGTGCAGCACATTGAAACTTGCAAATAAAATTCATTTATTATATTTTCACCATTCTCCGAGTGTCATTAAGGCATTACAAAGGATGCTTACACTGCACATAATTGTTAATAACCACATATTTACAGATATCAGTTGCAATAAAAAACTATGCCATATGAGAGCATCAGTCACACGCATTGTACACTGAAATCCGGAACTCGACAGCAACACTATTAGTTATGCTAGAAGGAGCATAGTTCAAGCGAAGTGCTGGAACCATAAACAAACGAACTTCCAGTTGAAGGTTTAGTGTTTTCTAGAATCATCTTAGAAAAGGCAGAAAGAATTAAGAACGGACAAAACAAGGAATGCGAAAGGAAACTCAAAAAGACCTCTTTCGAATCGCTGTTTGGCCATGCTGGCGTTTTTCAGAAATGCTCTGCAGAAAGAAGTATCGTAGGTGGCACACGGCACCAAATTCTCTTTGGGTGGTTTGTGGCTTCCGCAATAAGCTCCAGTTTTTAAAATGGGCACTGCAAAAGAAAAGTAAAAAAAACGAGAAAAACAAACACTACTCGTTCAATTGGCATGAGGAAATACATTTAAAAAATGGCGCCCATTGTGCAGTATACAATACTCCTCACAATGAAAATATCTGTGCTGGAATTCAATATAGCAGTATAACATTGTTGTCACGCTGAAGCAGGCCATCATTCAAACACATCATGGGATGCGGGTAGCAAAGCAACTAGCTCGCTTTCAAGAAGGTAGAGTCAGTTTCACCCTCAGCAGAAATGTAGAAATGGTGGGTGCATATCTTGCCGTGGACTGCCAAGGTCACAGCAGAAATTTTTTTCCCCCATTGTCAACACGTCTCAGCTCATTTACGAAAAAAAAAAGTAACAAGATACCCGTGTCCTGGATAGTATCACGATACATGCGATACACCGTAAAAGTATTTCACTACTGAGATACAAATACATTTTTTAAAAGTGCCTCGATACAGCAATACAGACACTCAAAAGTATCTCTTAAATACTATTGCGATACTACCCAGCCCTGTGTGTGCCCCACTTGTAGAAAACAAGTATCAAATATTGACATGTTGATTAGCGCATGTGTGAAGCAGCCGAAGCATTTTCATTAGGTCTAACAACAAGTGCATAAGTATTTCATGTAACACTCGTCTAGATGAAGAACATAAGGTCTTAGAGAAGACATGAATCATTCTGTGTTGTAACACATGTGTACATGTGCATAGTTTTGATGAGTCAATATTTTCTATATATGTTCTTTCCTTTTCCAAATAAATTTCAAGTTGTGAAATCAGGGCTGTGACCCTCTCTGACTGCTTCTAACCCGTTCCTTTGTAAAATATCCTACGGTGAACACTCACCAATTTGCCTAACTCACGATTCTGCATCTTTTATTTACCTATGGAATCGGGGAAGCAGTTGCGGTCTGACAGATTCCTTTTTTCCACCCCATATTCAAACATCAGCGCTTCAAACGCTACCGCAGCTTTTATTGCAGGTGTCTGAGTACTTCATTGTGCTCCACGTGTCAGAACCCAGAGAAATAAAACACCAACAAGCATGTGTGCATTGTGTAAAAAAAAAAGAGAGTGAAAGAAAGGATAAAGTAAATTTTGCTGTACAGTTTCGTTGTTGCGACATTGTTGTTAGTCGTTGTCAAGACAAGGTCGCATAAAATACGTAAGTACTACCTTTTTGCTGAAAAGTATATTTTAGACATTTACAAATGAGACGGGGATGCAAATCATTAGTAAATACAGCAGTCTAGATCAAGGTAATCTAATCCAATCCTAAATGGCCTGCAGGCTATAGCCATTATAATGAACTGGAATGTGCTCCAGTAAGCCAACTGGCCGGGCTGTTGCATCCTTGTTTTATACGAATGCCGCGAGATAGCGCCACCTTTACGTTTCCTAGCAGCATTGGCTGCACTGTTGGACTATCGCAGGCTCTTCAAACTTGCAGCTGCAGTTGATTTTATTTGTGTGGTTGTGTTCTGGTTGTTCCAAAAACCAAACAGCCAACTTCCTCAGTGCCTGGGTCACAAGTTTTGCTTTGACCAGATACACACATTTTTTCATAATTACCACATACACTCACAACATTATGAATGTGTGTGTAAAATGTGTTCATTTGTTTTATATGAGTGCCTCTTATTTTATTTTTTTACTGCTAAAGTGTTCTTTCCACCGCACATTTTCCAAGAAGACATTATGGTCATGGAGTTTGCTTTTAATCTATGTGAAAAACCTGAAAAAATCACTAAATTTGAAAAAAATTTAAATTGATAAACACCCTGTTGTGGCTTTGCTAGCAAGTATAGTTAGGAAACAGACACGTGTGCAGTATGGAAGTGTGCAATGTCACAGTCATGTATTGTCAAGAAACGTCACATACCTACGCTTGAAATACTTTTCTGACCTTCCAAGTTTCAACAGATGTGTCAATGACACATCACTTCTTTCCTAGGATGAAATGCTTTCAAGAGTCCTATCAGGATCCCTGCCTGTGATCTTTTTCAGGTATTTAATATGAACTGACATGCCCTAGTGCTTGCATACCTACACAACAATCTGTCAAATTTTCCATACACTCTTAACAGCTTGTAAATTCACTCCTAACAACACCCCCTCCACTCTTCCAGTATAGGCCAAAAGGGTGATTATTTACAATACCATGCTTGTTGAACTATTACTATCTATGAATCTTACAATTGTTTGGTGAAAAAAATTAGGGGACCCTCAAGGTTTGAGTAGAACACAACAGTGATATCCTATCCCTAGTGCATACTCCAACCACCTAGTGCATACTTTTTGCAGGGTAACATTACTTGAAAAGTTTATACTGCAGATTATTACTACGTAATCAATGTTTAAAGTGGCTTGTGCTAGTAAGGGTTTCGCATATAGTTGCGGTCTGCGTAATAGATTTTTAAATGGTGGCTAAGCGAGCTTCTTGATACGTACACATAGTTACTTCGAAGAGCGCAGAGATGGGACACAGGATAGACCACGCAATACAGGTACTGTGTAGTATGCTTTAAATCATGAGCAACTATGCGCATGAAATGTTTTTAAACTTGATATGCACCCAGTACATGGTCCTAAGAGAATACTCCAGTAGCATTTGTGCCTTTTGTTTTTTGTGGCTGCTTTAAACAACGAAGTCATTATGATAATCACACGTTCTGATGGCCAGTGGCAATGCACATTTGTACCATGAAATACTGCGATATTACATATTGTATTGTGAAGCGTGTATACTAGACGCGTGTATTTGTAAAGCATGAAAATTATTTTTGAGCAGGCACGTGGCTTTGTGGTAGAATGCCTGCTTGCCACACAAGCAGCTTGGCTTCTATTCTCACTCAGACCTAGAAGGTTTTATTTGTTATTCTTTTTATTTCCATGTTTTTATATAATAGACCAGATGTAAAGTGAACATGGAGAACATGGAGATGTAAGTGAACATGGAGAATGGAGAACACTGCAGCTGTACAGGTGGAATCACACTTGTCCAGAGCAGCGGAGCTGCATGGCTCTTGTTAGTGACGGCTTCTACGTCACCTTAGCTACATGCTTCTGTTCAAGCTTAAATTATCGCACAAAGGCCTACCACGCCGTATGCCATGTTAGATATTCATACGGCGTCGGCATTAACATATTTCTGCAGAAAACAGCAACTGGAGCGGTCGGCTGGGTGTTTTAGACAAGTGTGATTCGATCTCTACAAATATTAAGTGATTTAACACTCCAAATTTAATTTTGTTGTGTTCAATTCAACAGTCATGATTTTCAAAACTGTATATTTTTAAAAGTTTACTAATGTTTTAAATGTTAAGTACACCAAAATAAAAGAAAACTTGTGCAACAGTATGATACACAGCATCCGCCCTGGCACATTAAAAGAAAAAAGACTTGAGAAGTGTGTAGCGCAGCTGGCTACTCAGCTCCAGGAATGTGCTTGTACCAATGAATACTTACTCTTTCTTAACTGGTTCTGTGGATTTCGAGGGCCTGTATATTTTCTACGGCCAATCAATTT
This sequence comes from Rhipicephalus annulatus, assembly GCA_013436015.1. NCBI lineage: Eukaryota > Metazoa > Arthropoda > Arachnida > Ixodida > Ixodidae > Rhipicephalus > Rhipicephalus annulatus. The sequence goes on along the minus strand of WOVY01000483.1, from coordinate 2,317 downwards.
TTTTTAATGTACATTTCTTTTATGTCACTGGAAAGCTCGTAATTCAGAATGTCTAATCACGCATTGGCAACACAAAAAAGGTAATGAAACAGTTTTCACCAACCGTTGTTGCTGATGAGTCTTATATGCAACACATGTTGAAAACAGTGGCCTACAGCTGTTCACTGCATTGGTACCAAATTCTGCCATGACAGAGTGCATGAGCAAAGTGCTGGAGAGATGGTGTGTGCATGCACTGTGGTTCAATGCAGGTTTTTTTGTTGCTGTGGAGGAAACTCCACTGTTGAGCATCAATTTCTTAACCTTTTGATGGTTAATAGGATGAATGCATCCCACTTTTCCTCAGTAAAACTTTCTCTGCCACTTTACGTTGCCATCAGCACAATGCCTTCCAGTTGTGGTGTACCAGAAACATTAAGGAAACTGAGAAACTATATATTGCACATTTACAATGCATGGTATCAGTGATACGTTGATGTTTAAAATCTTTTATTCTGTTAATATTTTTTTTAAGCCTGGTGTTCATATTGCATACCAGTTAGCTAAAGTTTCAATTTATGGGTATTCTTCCTGTTCAGATTTTTTAAAGAATTTTATCATGCAACTATAGATTTTCTTTCTAAATTGCAAAAATTATATCTGCCTAAAACTCATTGTGGAAGTGCACTCGAATGAAAAATGAAGCAGTTTCCTTGCATAGCCTAACAACATAGCATACATGCATAACTGTTTTTCATGTTTGATGGATGCCACAAAACAGCACATTCTTTGATATTTTTATCATTATGAGGAGAGGCAATGAGACCAAAAGCGTGACTAAGACACTGTTGCTAAAATTCGTGCCAAAGGAAAAAATATGGCAAAATGCTGCTTCATAGAGCCAGGACGCCAAGAGAACACGAATTTTCAAGATCATCAAATCATCCAAGATATATGAGAAAAGCAAATATGTCACACCTGAATAGAGTTCACGAATATGATGCAGCATTTGTTAACACCTTACAGCATTCAGTGCATTGACACCACGTCAAAGTGGCTTGCCATGATTCATTACCACAATTTTAATTACCTATTTGCGAAAATGCAGGCTTAACTGAGATGTTCGCCCTTATCCATTGCAGATACAAGACAAGACATGCATAGACACAGCTTCGTTAAATGTGATTGAAAAGCAATATTCTCCTTTTTCTTTATTTTCATATGAATGCATGCATTCATCTATGCCTGCTGTTTTCTCCTTGTTTTCGACGAGTTTCAATATTATCGCCACCTACCGACAAGACAGACACAAGCTGAAAGGGTACGTGTATGTGAAGACCTTGGACAGAGCCGCTAAACTCAATGGCACAGGCAGAGGCGCAGAATTGCGTAGAAAATCTGAAATTAAGGTTCACTGCAATTTTTCTCCCACAGTTTTAGAAGTGTTCCTTTGTACTGCTTTCATTGGGCCCTTTTTGGGACAAGAAATTTGGCAGCAGAATTACAGCTTAGTGCCCTTATGAGACAATGTGACATGTGTTGCCCCACTTATTCAAAGATGCTTCATGGGTCGATGAGCCACATGCGTCCCACTTTTTTCTCATAAATGATGGCCATATTTTAGTGAAGATTGTGTCACACTATTTTTAGGCATGAAGTTCTGCAAATTTCTGTTATTATGTGAAATATCGATGAATTCACGAAGGGTAAGTTAAATTGCATAATAAGCAAAATTGAAAGTGAGAATGCAATATATATACTATATATTTTAAGCCAGATTAACGATTGTCTGAGCTGCAGCAGGCAACGTGCAGAAATTCTCCAGAACTCGATACTAAGCTTTTGCCACGAAGCGGTGTAATGGCACAGCTGCTGTGATTTTCAAACACCATTTCAAAATACATATACAACTCAAATTACTCAAGGGAAAGGGAGCTTGACTTTATCATACTCCTGCATGTTTCCAAATAAAGAAAGATCTATTTACACTTCCTGGCCAGTTAATTGCTGTACCCCTAAACAGACATAAAAGTGAAAACCATGACATTTGGTAGTCTAACAATGGACCTAGGGATTTCAACATCACACCAATGTGATTTGGCATAAGCTGTAAAAGCTTATTCAATCAGTCATACATTGTTACCCTTTTATGCCAGTTTTAAAACGCGATAGTTTTAAAAATCTCGTGGGCATTTGATTGTGAGTGATGAACCTTGTGAGCAACCGAAAAATCAAGAAAGATGCAAATAATAAGTAATAAAAAATTCCCAGTTTGCGGAGGATAAGCCCAGGCCCTTTGCATCCGCAGGCGTTCTACCGCACAGCCACACATCTGCTT
>WOVY01000482.1:392500-441151 GCA_013436015.1 Rhipicephalus annulatus | reverse complement strand
CCTCCACCACTTCAAAAAAATATATATTTGAAATGAAAAAAAATTCAGTAATTTTGTAAATATTGTTGCAAGTGTTTTAATTCTTTTTGATCTCTTGTTTAATAATACTTTTTTCTTGTGCCACATTTATTGCTCACTTTTTGGTATTCCATAGGTGCGCAGCTTCGTTTAATCGGTTTTGTTTGCTGTAAGAAAAGTGTGTTCCATTCTTCGTTATTGAATTTCACGCACTTTCAATCAATTTCGACAGAACCGTAGTGTAATTAGCAACAAATTTTACGTCTTTATTTATTCCTGGCAAACGTTTTTTAGCTTGCTTGAGAGCATTCTCATCTTTCTGGAATGTCAAGTGAGTACGAATCAGTGAGTCATCCCGAAGCTGGCATCATGCCATCGCAGGACCGTACAGTTCAGAGAAGTGTGGAAAACCGAGTAGCAATGCAAGAATTTAGGATAGATTATTATCAAGCACACAAACCTCTATTCTTCGCATGATGAGAGCCACAACTTGGATGCTAATGTAAATAGGCATATGATCATGAAATTCGCAGGCTGTATACTTATAGAACACGAAAACCAGCGTCCGAGTTCGACAAACATTTTTCAAATGTTACATTCACGCAATACATTTTGACTGCAATGAAAAGAGGGTAAACGGACATTGTTCAATAACGGAATGAATCAATAAAACTACTGTGACGCAGCGAATGCCTCTTTGTCAGATGCTTTTAAAATGGCTTCTTGGAAGCCAATAGATGTTTTATCTCTCAATCATCATTACTTGATTCTATGAATAAAACTAATGGTTCAACATTTTTTTTGAATTCATTTGCATAAAATGCCAATGCTAATGATAAGGCTGGTTAAACACTGCTAAATGCCGTACATTAAAATATTTTCACCTTGTAGTACGCAAAAGAACGCAGGAACACTTTGCCGTCCATTAGACACGTATATGTTTGAGAATTAGCAAACCATCGTTGCGTGCATTGCACAGAAAATCATCCTCTACATTACTTTATTGGAAAGCCACAATATTTCTAGCATAATAACGCGCAAACAACGCTGGAACATCAATTCGCCTTAGTTGCGGACATCGTTCGTTGAAAGACGACGTCGATGAATTGCATGCGGGCGTCAGCTGTGAAACATATATGAAGAGGAGCCTCAGAGGAATCTGTGAGCGCACGCGTTAGCTTAACGGGTGCGTCTCTCTTCAAGCCAGCATTGAATACTTCGTTGACAAAAACGTATCTCAAAGTTAGTACGAGCGGGTAAATGGGGTGAAAACCGAATGCTTCTGACCGGCATGCTCGCTTTTGTAGCCGTCCCACCCGTACCTATCCCACAGCAGGTGCTCATGTCTCGTGGTAATGGCGAGCATGCTGAAATCACCCTCGAAGTAGGGTTGGAGATTGAGACCAAAAAAACGAGATTTAGTACCAAGCTAGAAACGTCCTTATCGGGCTTGTTTTTAAAATTACATTTTTCTTAGGTCATAGCGCGGGCTCGTTCTGGCAGACTAGATAAATTTTATAGCAGTAGGCTACGGATTATTGGTGAACTGCCAACTCGTAAAAAAATGATGTGCTTCATAAAAAAAGCAGCACACAAGTTGCCATGGCATCACACTCACTGCCATGGCTACTGTGTGGCGTTGACTAACACTCCAAGGTTTGAAGGATTGATTGATATGTGGCGTTTAACGTCCCAAGACCACCATATGATTATGAGAGACGCAAGATTTGAAGGAAACAAGCGGACACTTTAGGGTCTTGTTTCTTTAACAAAGTAAAATGAGTTATTGAAACTTCAAGTTCTTCGTTTCATTCACAGCAAGAATCTCGTTCTGGAAGACTTGATGTTTTCAGGTAGTACGCACGGAACGCATGACAAGCGTTACAATTATCGTCCGTCATATTGTAATTACAGGCAGGCTCTGAAAAAAGCTAAGAAGCAAGTGCCCGACCGGGACTGCTTGGAAGAGAAACAGGTTTTCACTCGGTGCTATTTCATCGCTCGCACTACGTTCGTACCCACATTTTTCCTATTCGCTCCATAAAAATTTGTTCACCGTTATCATCTTTAGGGAGGCTCAACGAGAAATGGCGACTGAATCCATCACTTTGTGTTCCGCTCGGTTTCGTGCACTCTCTCGAAGCAGGGTCCTGGTCGACGAGGAGTCGATACAGTTTCTTGGCACTCCCAGGCGTCAGCTGCCCTGAACCACCTGCAGCAGCTAGCCCTCCGTCAACCGCTCCTAGCGCACCTGGCTCGCCGGCTGTCTGCCTGTGTACACATTCGCTGCCACCTCGCAAGCGGCTATGGCACGTATTGATCGAATGGATTCTGTTAACGGGAGCGTTCACGCGTTCGGGTGGCGCTATATTGTGCCTGATGTCGCCACTGTCAATATTTTATATACGTATTTTTTTCTCTTTCGGCCACATTGTATAGCGAACAGTACTGAAAGTTGGGCGAGTTGGTACTCACTCATGACTACTTTTGCGCAAACACGTCCACGGACACGACTTTTGCGCCCGTGTTGTTTGCCTCTTTTCCTTGTGTCCATCTACGTGTTTGCGCAAAAGTAGTCATGAATTGTATAGCGAAGTTTTAAGTGGCCACGCTTCCGCATTGCTTTAAGGACAGAACTATCCAGAGGTGGAGAGTTGTCTTAGATAACTAGAGAAAAAGAGACCGTGCGTACGTGCGTGTGCTTGTGTGTGCGCGTGTGCGAGCGATCAAGTGGCGCGTGACATCAAAGAACAAGGAAGCTTGAAGGGGCCATTGCCAGACTCGGTAGATTCATACACGCTTAACATGTGCAACACGCGTGTCCTTCGGATTTTGCGCGAACGCTGTTCAAAGCTGGGATGTCTGCGTGGCAAGCCTGTGTTTTACCACGAAGTGCTCAATGTTCCTTTAAAAACAAAACAACAATACAAAAGCAGACCAAGGACATTATGTGAACGTTATATATGCAATTAGAGAATTGTGTAACACACGTAATATAGCGAAGCAGAAGCGTGGAAGCATGCCAGGATGTCACAAAATGTGAATTGCACGATGACTGGTTGGTCTTAAGGGCTAACAATAAAAAAAAACATGAGCGTAATTATTTATCACTATCATCAACACCATCAACAACGTGTGCAGAGGCGTAGGTGCTCGTCTTGTTTCATGAACGCTTAGTGGGCCCCTGACCTCACAGGAGAAATATTTATGTCGCAGTGGGCACTATGCAACGCTACTCGCAGTGAGGATTGCACATATGTTTGGAAGGGCAAATTTTAGAAGCGCACTAACGTTACTTTTCTTGCGCCACTGTTCAAGTGTCCACCGAAACAATGATGATGATATGTGTGGTTTAACGTCCCGAAACACCATATGATTACGAGAGACGCCGTGGGAAGGGCTCCGGTATTTTTGACCACGTGGGGCTCTTTGATGTGCTTCACCGAAGAAGCAATGCCAGGCGATAGAGGAGGTGACGCAAGCCATTGCTTCATCTAGTTATCGCGTTCAACTCTTGAAGGCGAAGCTCCCGCGTTCTACAAGTTTGTCAAGGGGCAGATAATAAATAATAGTAACGCGAAACTGACAAGAAAAAAGAACTTTCTTGCTTCAACCAGCTGCTCGTGTGCTCTGCTCTTTTGCCGAGGTACTCTTCTTTACTAAAACAAAAATGGTTTAAGGCGCCACTGCAGGTCTCTTCTTTACCTCATGTTGTAGCAGCAGCAAGTTAGCTATACAAATTAGTTCTTTTTCTAGCAATATTAGCCAATTACGCTAGAAGTGAAAATTGGTCTAGTTGGTGGTTTATGCTTAAACGTGAAAACAGCGCAAAAATATAGACAAAGACTGATGAAGAGACGCTTTGTCAGTGCTGTGTGGTCTCTTCATCAATCTTTGTCTATATTTTGTGCTGTTTTTACATCTTAACCTATTAAGGTATATATTCAATACATAGATTCCTGAAGTTTGATTGATTGATTGATTGATATGTGGGGTTTAACGTCCCAAAACCACCATATGGTTATGAGAGACGCCGTTCAGGAGGGCTCCGGAAACTTTGACCACCTGGGGTTCTTTAACGTGCACCCAAATCTGAGCACACGGGCCTACAACATTTCCGCCTCCAGCGAAAATGCAGCCGCCGCAGCCGGGATTCGATCCCGCAACCTGCGGGTCAGCAGCCGAGTACCTTAGCCACTAGACCACCGCGGCGGGGCTAGATTGCTGAAGTTGAATATGTGAACAAAGATGGAGCGGGTTTCTAATATGTCCAAATAAAGGAATCCTCGGTCTGTTAAAACAAACCGTTTTTTGTGTTGTTTAGGCTCACGTCCAGGCGTTGTTCTAGTTGAAATGAATATCAACCTGACTAGGACATGAAGTGTACTTTATCTACAAAAAAGAGCTGCGATGTTATGTTCAGCAGTTGAAGAACTGTTGTGGGATAACATATTGCGAATGTAAAATTCGAAAAAACGCTCATTGCCGAAACGAAGGTTTCGTGCTATTACTAATACTGAGTGCATCACGCTCTAAAAATTACACTGCAAACGGTACTGCTGGACAAGCATTCCAACAGAGCTTACGTACTGGGCAAATACTTCAACATAAAAATTGTTTCAAGGTCCAGACCAAAGAGAAGCTTTCTTAACGAAGCGTTACTTCAAGAGGCATTCTCTGTGCAAGTACCACTGACCACTTAAAAGGACCTTCGTTACACAAGTGAGCCCCGCCGCGGTGGTCTAGTTGGCTAAGGTACTCGTCTGCTGAACCGCAAGTCACGGTTCGATTCCCGGCTGCGGCGGCTGCATTTCCGATGGAGGCGGAAATGTTGGAGGCCCGTGTGCTCAGATTCGGGTGCACGTTAAAGAACCCCAGGTGGTCGAAATTTCCGGAGCCCTCCACTACGGCGTCTCTCATAATCAAATGGTGGTTTTGGGACGTTAAACATCACAAATCAATCAATCAATCGTTACACAAGTAACACAGCCTGACATCGGGTGTACTCTGCAATCATAATTTCGGCACTTCAAAAGCACCTATATTAAAAATTCTTGCGTATCTCCTTTGAAGCGAGCAAAACTCGTGTAGCAAGTAACACCGTTAAGGCATTTTTATTGGGCTTCTTATCGTCGTTGCCCTCCCTTCGCACCTGCCACCGTTACTCTTCCGTTATTGCTTCAAACGAAATGCACAGCAAGCACGCACAGCTCACCGGCCTCTCGGTCACACGCCAGCAAATTGAAAGTTTTGTTTCTTCAGTGTGTGCTTAGCCTTATCAGGCTCTCCTTTAGCATTACTCCCGACGTGAGCCTAGAATCTGCATGAGCGCAAACCAAACAAAATAGCGATGTCTGGAGTGGTTTCATGATTGAAAAAAAAAACTGGTGCCCACAATGTGGGAATATGCAAACACTCGAATCATGATAAATAGAACGTGAGATGCAAGTAAAAAAAAAACAGATAGGTTTCTCAAGCTGGTATTTCACAATGGTCATAGACCGAGACGACGACGCTGGCTTGATGAGCGACCGTACTAAAAAAAAAGAACACAAAAATAAAGTATCGGCAACTGCGAGTATCAGCGGAGGGACAATTCTTCGTGATTTTTTTTCAATATATGTAATTTTGAAGAATGAGGTGGTGAAAATCGACAAAAACAGACAATTCGATGACTAACGAGAAACGGAAGATAAAAAAAGCGAAGAAAATAAAGGAAGCCCACAGTATTACTGTTCTAAAGAACAAGATTGGATAAGACAAACGACAGAAGCGAAAAAAATAAAAGAAACAAAATAAATGACACGTCGAACGTAAACAGCCTGGCCGAAGATTTGCCGCGAGTTCTCAAATTAGCATCAATTTGCATGCGAGAAAGATTGAAAGGAAAAAAACCTTCGGCCGCAGGCGGGTTCCGGAGGCCGTCTTTCCTTCTCTAGCTCTCTTAAGTACGTACATGATTGCTTCCGTACCCTTCCTCTCCTTTTTCTTCTCCTTCTCACTTCCTTATGTGAGAAAATGCATCAGTGTTCCGCCGCTGCGTGACCCACCTCTCCCATTTTTTATATGCCACCATTTCTTTTTGAGCATCATTCTATTTTTTAATAACTTTAGACTCCGATTCACAAACCACATATTTATATAAAGAATTACAGTTCTATCATTCTTGATTGCCCTTTTTCTTTCCGATTTTGTTTTACCTCGTGTCCTTGTAGGAGCGAATTGTCGGCATGCCGCCATAACTTTCCTCGTAAAGTGGAACGAAATACTTTTTTATTCAAAACGCAATTGATATGCGAAAGTGGAAAATTGAAGGGAAAAAATTGAAGCTTAGTATAAGACGTGCATGATGACCATTCCCCCCCCCCCCTCCAAATAATAATCGGAGTGCAAAAAAAAGAAGAAAACTTTCTTTTTCACGTTTGCCCTACGCTATGCGAGGAAAAAATTGCATGGTTTTTCGCGGCCTTGGTGCCTCAGCTTATAGGGTTTGTTATGTTGGCTACATTGTATCAGTTATTTCGAAAATTGCAAAGATAATCACCGGAAAAGAAATATTTCACAATGCATGTTACTTTACCGTTAATCTTTTTGCGACAAAGGACAGAGTTAGGGTCGTCTCAGGAATAAAGCAAAAAAACAAAATGAAACGTAGCTTCTAAATAACGTTTATCAATTATGATTTAAACTAATGATGTGAAACAAGGGTTTATGGTTATGCTTGAGAAGGTTTAGAAATTTTTTCAAGGAGTATAGTGTTATACAAAAAGTTCTTTGTTGAAATGCGGATATTATGGGTTCACAAAATGAATTGTAATGTGAAGTAGCTTTGTACAAATAAGGCAGAACATAACCATAGTAGTAGTACACACCTCATAATACCATTTAAACTTGCACCACAATAGCGAATTAGCGATGGACAACTTTCGGTTGGTTATCTGTGGTTTGGGTAGAACTGGCTCATTGCTGAAACGAATTGAGGTTTGCGAGATAAAACACGAGTTCATGGGCTTCCTCACTCCCATAAAGAAGGGCCGATGTAACATCCATAAATGAATGTTCTTGAAGCGCTGTGTACCTGAACTGTTGAAGAAGCAAAATCTTGAGATGGTAGAAGTAGGCGAGGGGTTCGGGAAATTGGAGAATAAATTGCTCCCTGTAGATATATATACCTTAGTGAAGCGTCATAAAGGAACGTTGCATCAATAAAGGTGTGTCGGCGCCATTTTTCAAAGCAGACTTTACCCTATCATACAAATCTCCTGAATGCAGATGCGGAGCGAGCAAGTGTGAAGCTTAGAAAATTCTGGTTAGATATTTTATTTTGATATTAAATCACTTTTTTCATGGCGCACTTACCGACATCGACACTAGCTTGACGTCAGGCTACAGCAGTTATTCTGGCGAGTCAACGCAGCAGTCTCACTAGTTGTGACGACATCAGGTACCGAAACTTCCAAGATGGCCACTTATGCGTCACCAAAACATTCGAAATGACCACTTATGCATCACAGACGGATCGATCCCGTTGTGGAGGGGGGGCATTGGAAACGTCGCGATATTTCACGCCAGAACATCACGAGGAGCTAATACAGGTTGTCACGTTAGAGTAGCGTTGTCACGTCAGAGTACATTAGGATCAAAAAGTTGCTTTTAAAAACTTCAAATATTTACGTAGTCAGAGTGAATTCACGCTTAAAGTGCATTTTGTCCGCTTTGTAAGTGCATTTTGAAGCGAGAAAAACAATTGAACATTTTCCTGTCCGCAGAGATTCAATTGCTGCCTCTTTTTGAAAGTTTAGTGATATTTTGTTGTAAGCATGTCTCCTTTTCTCACTATTTTGTCTTTTTTGTAACGTTGACATGAAAACGCCTCAGGGCTATTGCAGCATGAGTAGGTTTTTGCCATTCGTAGAAGAATTTAGAGCAGAAATAATGCATCTTTCTTGCCGATGATGCATCTTTGTTGCCTAGGCACGTCAAAAATTTGTTGTTCCTTTTGCACCGCATGGACCGCATGGGAGACTCCCGACATTCTCTCGGTGTTAGACCTTACACAGACGTAGACTTTTTGCACCTAATATTAGAAATAACGGTAAAACAGCGAAACGAAAAAGACACCCTTTCCACTACTTTTAGCCTGGAAAGCACTAAAAAAAGTGAAGACGTAAAGGCTAGCCTTTGTAAAGGTTTTCTTACACCTTTGGTGCTTCTTTGGAGGCCTTGTTTTGCTATACTAGAGGGCACAAAGGTACGCACGTGGAACGTTCGGTGTTAACTTCCTCAGAGACATGCGTGGAGCTCTTTTATGCAAGGTGAACGTATATAAATAGTTCCACAAAGCAAAATGCCTGAAACCACTTGCGCATGCGTGTTCTTTCGCACAGTTTTCTTTTATACTTTGAAAGACAGAAGCTATACAGACATAGAAAAAAAAGGGGCCGTTGACTGGCGCTTTTCAGAACACATATTATGTCTTAGTTCTGCGCACGCGTGCTTTCGATTCTGTATGTATGTGAACTGAATGCATAAGGAGATGAGATTGATAGACAGGGGGAATTCTGCAACACGAAGGAAGGAAGGAAAATAGAGGAAAAGAACGGCAGGGAGGTTAACCAGCCTATAGGCAGCCGGTTTGCTACCCTGCGCATGGGAGAGTGATGGGGGAGATGAAAGATGGAGAGCAGAGAGGGAAGAGAGAAACACAGCACATTCAAAATGCGCAAAGGGTTTAGGCGCTGAAATTCTTGAGCTTCACGCAGCATGTGGTTAAGCTTACGAAAATTCAAAATAGCAACAAAAAAGGTAATCGTTCTGTGCATGCAGTGCACGTGATGGAGTTAACGCCTACTACTCCATCGCTTTTGCATACTAGGTGGAAACGTCAATAGTTATGATTCGTTTACGGGATTGGCATTCCAATGGGAAAAATAAAACGCTTGCATGCGACTCCGTGGTATTGATCAGTCAATAAAGCAGAAAGGAAAAGAGAAGGGTCAAACACCACGACGCACTTTGCGAAGAACAATCTAAGAGCCTTATAAATACGTATTATATTTTTCATGTTGTAGAAGTAGAACACTATGACTGAGACGCTTGGTTAGTTTTGTTTAGGATTTTTGTTGCACAACCTGCGCTTCATTCACGACCAACAAGTAAGGTTGAGGATCTTGCTCTGCTGTAGATATTTTCGTACGTGCAGCGCATGCGAAGGAGTCTTCAAGCAAGCCAGTACTCGTCAAGCGCTTATTGAAGTTTATCGCTAGTCTTTGATTATTAGATTTGAGTTAGTGTCTGAACACACAAGAAAAAAGATCAATAAAAGGCGGCAGATCCCAAACCTTGCGACAACCGGTTTCATGCGAAGTATTCGGTGAGTAAATGTCTATGCTGATTTTTTTTTTGCTTAGAACCAAGCGTGAGCAAACGAAGCTGTGGGCCCACTGTGGGCTTGCGGGAACACCGACTACGCTGGAGTTTAAAGGATAACTTATGGTCTGACGTAACGTCAGTGCTCACGTTGTAGCACTAGTGTCAGTGTTATCAGAATGAACTGCACTTTATGGTGCGATGATGTAAATTTCATGCAGAACTTTCGTTAGCGCATTGCTCCAGGGTCAAGGAATGCTTGAATACAGCTTCTTGACTCTTAGGAATAAAAATGTAGTACATATTAGACTGATTTGAAAGCAGGAGTAACAGTAGAACTACCACTGATTTAAACCCAACATGACCTCTGTTTTAGAGGAACACGTGATTTTTGATGGAGGCGAAAATGCTGTAGGCCCGTGTGCTCAGGTTTGGGTGCAGGTTAAAGAACCCCAAGTGGGGAAAGTTTCCGAAGCCCTCCACTACGGCGTCTCTCATAATCACATGGTGGTTTTTTCCTGTCTGTTCCGATGCAAGCATGTGCGTATTTCTAGTTTTGCAGCGCAAGCTGTTATTTGATCACAACAACAGCCGTCTTTGGTGCCATAGTTGCCACCACTACTGGTGTCCTTAATGGGTATCAGTAAAAAAAACAGAACAGAGAAAAAGATGCTGAGGATTGCATGCAATTTAACACCTGGCTTTCTTCACGGCAGTCGAGTATATTCTGCCACAAGTCCATAGTGGTGCTACTTTGCAACTTTGCAAAAAGAACACACACAAGCGTAGTGCCGGGCAAATGAATCGCGTTATCATATGAAACATAGCTTCGTAGAAGCGGAAAATAACAAGCAGGCGTCACACAAGGTGAATAACGCCGCGAGTGTGGTTCGAAGCTTCCCACCCACCACAAAGCGCTCGGTGATCATTCTTCACGGCCGTTGCAACATCAACAAAGTGGATATGATGCCTTAGAGGTGTGTAGCGGGTGCCTTGATTCTCCGCAGACTGGCGAGTAATGACAATGTCAGTATTTCTCTACTTCATAAGAGAGATCACTTATGAAACAGTAGGTACATTGCATAGGCTCTTGGATGAGCTGTTCTAAGAGAAGTTACAACGGGCTGTCTATAAAGGCCACTATTCGAGTATCCGCTCAGACGGTGGGGCGTGTTCGCACAAGCCTGACTTTTTTTATTTGTTAAAATATCTAGAGATCATGCAGCCCTGTACATGGTAGCGCTAGAAGTATCGCGATTTTCTGCATGATCCCCATGCGTCAGGAGCGCACTCGTGATCCAGCGTGATCTGCTACGCTCTTTGTCTAGAGACACTACCCGTATTATCTATATGCAATTATGTGCTCAGAAAGACGTCGTGTCGCAGATAGTCGTATTGTACATCTCGTTGATTTTCACACAAGCCACAAACTTGCGCATCTCTGTGTCGATTCTCGAGCAACAATATTGAAAATTGCAAGGGTGGAATACCGCTGTCACACGTGGCAACTTAAGTGCACATTGGCTGAGTACACTTCGCCGCAAGTGTCATTTGCGCGCTGTTACACGAGAAAGTTTAGCGTCACTAGCTGCAAAGTACACTTGCCGGCAAGTGTGTTCGCCAACCTCACTTCGCTTCGACGGCTGCGTGGAAGTGTGTAGCCTCGGTACCAGTGGCTTGTGCAGAAATACGCGGTTGCCTAAAGCGGCGCTCATACCATTTTTAAACCATAGTGTTTGTTATGAGGAATACTGCTATGTATTAAATTAAGTAATAAAATAAAACAAAAGACCACGCTATTCTCACCATTGGGCAGTTTGCAGCCACGTCCGCTAGGGGGATGCGGCAGCCCGTGCTGTACAATGGCTGCGTTCGTCAGGTTGTTTTCACACTTACTTGCACATGTGTAGAATTTAAGACCATAGGTGCTACTTGCACAAAGACAACGTGGTTAGACGATGAGACAAAGACGCAAAAATATCAAATATACGTTGTGCTACAAATTCGTCAATGGCCACTGCTATCATTTCTAAAGTACACTTCGTTTTCTCGTGTAGCAGCAAACCGCCAAAATGACACTTCGTGTGCGTAAGTACACTCGCTCAGAATCACTCAAGTTGCCACGTGTGACAGGGATACATATGAGTTCATCAGAGAGCAAGACATGACCACGTCCATGGATGACATAGCAGCTGATTGAGCAGTTGACATAGCAGTATACGTATATGAATAACTCAGATCATGTTGAACGCGTCCACGTTGCTTTGGTAATGGACGCGAAAACGAGAGCAACAGGATAGCGAGCAGTAATTATATTGCGCTCGCCCCATGCGTTTTTCCCAAACTGATTATCACCGCATCTAATCGGAAGGCACATTGCCTATGCGTACCGATGCAAAGATAGAACAAACCACTCTGTAGAGTGAGCGCTATAGACCTGTAGCCAAGCAAGCATACTGCTTCCGGCCACGCATGACATCCTCGTTATTTGTCCCCGACGCAGCATAACGCGCTCAGGTGGTCCTGCACTAAAATTCACGTAGTCTCAATCTACGTGAAAGTCACGTACGCAAACAGAAGCAGACCATGTATGCGTGTACACGTGGCACCACCCTAAATGCGCTAATTTATGTCTGTTTACTTATTCGCTCGCTCCCCTAACAGTCATGTACTTCTATGGGCACAAGCACGCGTGCTGCATATCGCGTTTACCGATTACGACACTGCCCTAAATTAGTACGTCCAAGGCGCATGTTCTTGAGGGCTCAGTGCAAATTCTGTCAACCCTTTCTTCGATGTTTATTTTTTGTTATAACAAAAAAATGCAAACTCGCAAGCCTGTTCATTACAACGAAGACAGTATCTTTGTCTCGGCCTGATCTCTGGTGTTGCGCTGTATAGTGGGCCTACGTGGGCGGCATACAGCTAACATGGTGGTGATGCAACAGCCAATAGTATACATGTTCTAGTACTTCCACAGATTAAACAACGTCGCTATTTGCGGCAACTATCGTAGTACCCCTAGTTTGCTAGTTTAGTTTAGCTATTTCATGGGTTTCCGTAAAGGTTGCATTTGCGAGGTGTCCCGAATGATATTTTGTTTCAGCGACCACAGCAGCACGTTCGAAGTGCTGAATAACGTCGAACGGGATAACGTGGAATTTCGTACGAACTGCTGTATAGCTGAGAGAAAGTCAGTGGAACTGATAAATTAGAGCGACTTAATTATCTTACAATTTTCAGAGCGGAATGAAAAAGGCAGAAAATCATAGCTTACCGGTTTGGGTCAAGCTTGATCACTGTTTCGATGCACTTGGTATGCTCAGATGAACGCGAATCAAGTACCATGCGAATTCTAAACTTCTGAGCACTGTAGGTACACGCCACGTTGCCACGCATGAAGAACGGAGCTTGAAGTACGTGAGTGCCACGTTTCACTACTATCTTGTGAAGACAGACATGGGAGCACAAGGCTGAAAGTTCTATTCCTGGTCCGAAAAGTCTCATATTTGCTGAGAAGACAAGACAGCAGAGCTATATCATAGGGCCCCGACAGAACAGGCATTCAAGAGAGCCCTGCGTGAAACACGAAGAACTTGCGGCAAATGTAGGTACGAAAAGTAACACGAAACTCAGGACAGGTGGTCACACGCCAGTGGAGTGTACTAGTGTTGAATTACAGTGCGACGGTCTGCGCATGCGTGGTCTAGTCTGCAAGAAGGCTCCCTACAGCATTCATATTGCTGTTGCTTTGCGTCAAAAGGCTAGCTTGACTTTTTAGCTTTGTGACACAGTGGGCTGAGTGCATGACGTGCAAAGGCGCTTTGTGTTCGTGCGTGCTTGTGTGCTGGCGGTGGATCGTAAGCACTGTAGCCTAAGCGCGCACGTGTGCTCAGACATATTCGCACCTTATCACGTTGGACACTTATTACGTTTTTTTACACCATTTGGCTGATTAAAATACGTAGTGCTTGAGCACGCATCACGTAATAACCTGAGGTTTAGCGTCCCAAAACAACGAAGCAATAATGAGAGACAGCGTAGTGGAAGGCTCGGAAAATTTCGTCCATCTCGTGTTTAACGTGCAGTGACATTGCACTGCATACACGCGTTTCTACCATTTCCCGTCCATTGAAATGTGGCCGCCGAGGCCGGAATTGAACCCGCGACATCCATGTGAGCGACTGAGCACCCTCGCCAGTGTTCCGAGGCAGACACGCAGTGCGGTATAGGAGCAATGCATCGAGACACCTTCCCACAGCGCTAAAGTCACACATATTGGCAGCCTTTCAGCGCAAGGCAACGTATTTAAACTACTTGAAAACAGGACACTTTCTCCACATACCATTTCCTGGTTTCCTGCACATGTCGAACCCCTACTGGACTCTCAAGGAAACCTGAATGACACTGCTCACTCCCAGGCGCGCGCACTAACCCTCCACTCTGGGGAGGACGTAGGTCCGCAGGTTGGCAGTGAGATGTTCAGGGACGCTTTACTTACATTCAGTGAAGTGGCTAAACACTACCAGTTCAGTAGGCGGTAATTTGCTCCACCACACAAGTTGTCTAGACCTCAAGCCATCACGTTTAGAATGCTCCAGACCAGGTCCTATCCAAGCCTATTTTTCCTCAGCATAGTCTCCTCAGAGGCTTTTGACTCTACCTGTCCTGATTGTGGTGAGGATAGTGACTTAGCACATATGCTCTGGCAGTACCCCTCATTACGGGGCCCAAGTCGGCTCACAGAAGAAGATGGTTACTCTGCTTTACGAAGTTCAGAGTTGCTACCACAACTACGGGCTGTCCAGAGAGCCTACGACGTGGCGGTGAGGCTAGGCCTCCCCGTTCCTACGTGGAAGCGGCACGCGACGTTACTCTAAAGGAGCAGCGTTTCTCAGGACCCAATAAAGTTCTTTGCCTGTCTGTCTGTCGAAGATGACCTGTGATCTAATTTGTACTGTCGGTAAATACCGAGTAGAGGGATCACGAAGGCTGCAGCTGAAGCGAATGAAGTTACGGGTCCATCGGTGTAAATGTGCACAGAGTCGCTGTATCGGTCATCCAAATGTGCCAAGGTGAGTTGCTTGAAGGCAATATAAGAAACACGCGACTGATACGAAATTCCCCGTATGTGAAGGCACACCAGCAGTTTAGTCAATGTCCATGGCGGCACTGCAGAGATTATGGCAGGTGCAAAGCCTGAAGGGATCATGTGTCTATGCGTATCGAGGAATCGCGAATAGGTGCAGCCTGGTCGGTTCGCATGTAGCGAAGACAACGGATGCTGTGCATGTCGGGTTAGCAGACGAAGGTGCACTCGAAGAGGTTCACAGGACGTGCAAACCTGTATAGCGTAGGTGCGGGACTCTTCTATAGTGCCAGATGTTGACGTGCACCGTGGCAGGCCAAGGCATATTCTCAGTGCTCGTGCCTGAAGGCTCTCTAAAGTACGAAGGCACGTTGACAAGAGTGGCGATGTGGGCTTGTTGGTGAAACATTTGAAAGCAATTTGCGTAGCGCGAGGCGAACAAACGAACACAGGAAGAATAGACTGAGAAGACAGAGCGCTTGTCTTCTCAGTCTATTCTTCCTGTGTTCGTTTTTTCGCCTCGCGCTACACAAATTGCTTTCAGAAGGCACGTTGCCCGCAAGCAGGAAAGAACAGGTGAGCTGTACAGTATATAGCCCACAAATAATGTCTTGTATAACTGCAGAAGACTTTTCTCTGAAGGGCCCCATCTCAGTCCTGCTATAACACGAAGAACATGCACAAAACTGATTAGTTTGTTTCGCAGCACAGTCACATGCTTTGACCAGGACAGGTTGCGATCAATGACGACCCCTAAATAGCGGTGGTGCTTTACCACGGCAATCATTGTTCCGTCAGCGAAGAATGGGTACCGCGACATTGATTTCTTCGTAAATGCCAATGCAGCGCATTTTGCTATTGAAAGTTCCAGGTCCTTATGGCGCAAGTACTTAGATGTTACTCATGTGCCTTGTTGTAGCCTTGCTAGCCGTTGTTGCGTTGCTTCAGATGCCCATATGCATATGTCGTCCGCATACGCACTGATTCTGACAACGTCAAAACGCTCAGATTCAAGGCCAACGAGTGCTATGTTAAAAAGCATGGGGCTCAGGACGGCGCCTTGCACAACTCCACGGCTTACGAGGTGCCTGGTCGTGTCGCCATCAGATGTTGACATAAAAATTGTACGTCCCCTGAGATAGCTCACTATCCATGCGTGTAGTCAACCACCTACGCCGATGTCTTCAAGTGCGTCAAGAACGGCCTCATGATATATGCTATCGTACGCGCCTTTTATATCTTAAGAAAATGGCCCCTACTAATCTCCGACGTTGTCTTTTCTTTTCAACAGAAGAAACTACGTCTACAACACCGTCTATGGATGATCAAGCCCTACGGAAGCTATTTACAAAATCTGGTAAGCCGACAATATTCTCCAGCAGCCATTATAATATTGCCAGCACCATGCGTTCCATCACCTTACCTATGCAACTGGCTGAGGCAATGGGTCTATAAGACCACTCGTGTGAACACTTGCCTGGTTTCAGTGAGGCCACTATGCGGCTGCACTTCCAACTCTCTGGGACTGTCGCCGTTTCCCACGTAGAGTTGTAGAACGACCAGAGAGCCTGCTTTGCTTCCTGGCTGAGATGATATAGAGCCGAATAAGTAATTCCGTCAGGCCCTGGTGCGGACGACCGTCAGGACCCAGAATTCGCATCGTAGTGTTCGCGCATTGTGAATGGTAAGTCCAGGCGATCATCGCTGCATGGCGGTGAGGCTAAACACGAAGGTGATATCGGTTAGGAGGACACACCTACGAGTAAGTGGCAGTAATCTTCTGCAACCTTCTCTACTTCAGGTCGACCTTGCTTTAGAGCCAAAGCTCGGAAAGGGAACAACTGTTGCGTAGGCGTCTGAAGGCTTCGGACAATTTGCCATATTTGAGACAGAAGTTTTCTGGGATCAAGAGAGCCACAAAACACCCTCCACCTTTGCCTGTCGAGCTTATCGAGGTGTCGCCATACATGTCGTTGAGCTTGGCGTGCTGTAGATAGGTCAGATGGTGATTTCGTCCTCCTGTATTTCCTCTCTGCCCGGCGACGGATTGCACGATGGTATTCATATTGTGCGTCAAGTTGTGATCTTGGTAGCGATACACTCACAAGTTTCGTACGCGTTGTTAAGGCTGATACATTGAAGCTTTCTATTTCAAATGGTTTGAGGCCTCATGGAGTGCTTCTGCCAGTGCTTGTCGCCATGGATACAGTTCAGCCAATCAGAAAATTAGAAATCCAACAAAGTAGGCGTCCCTTCATTCCTAGACTATATAACCCGTACAAAACATGTACGTGGCTGGATGAGTCCAAGGTGAGCCTGAGGTCTAGGAAACCTGCAATTGTCATTGTTCCAAATATGTTCTCGTGATCCACATGAGTGACAAGGTCTAAAAAAGAGTATAAAACACTGCGATGTTGGCGAAATCACGATAATTGGTCAGGAAATCTCTCACTGACTTCTATTCACCACTGCAGTCACTGTTGCACCATTTTATTTATGACTTTGGTGATGCAGGAAATTAAGCTTTTTGGTTGTAACGATGACAGCACGTTGGTGGGTTCACCGGGCTTAGGCATCGGAACGACTTTTGCCCCCTTCCACGAAAGTGGCACCGACACAGTTTTTCAGCTGTCATTATATATGCCAAGGAGAGCCGTACATCCAGAAAGTCCGAGGTTAAGCAGCATGCTGTAAGTGACATCATTTGAGCCTGGGAAAGTTTTTTTGCAAGACGTTACGTAAGGCAGACTGCAGTTCAGGTAGGCTGATATCTACGTCTAAGGATGAGTGCTCTTCCGTAAGTGCGTCTTTTATTAGTCGCTTCAAAGCCTGCTATTTGAAATAAACATGTTTGTTGACACTGCTTCTGCTGGTAGTATCACCAAGGCTCAAAATTTGTCAGCCATGATCTCCTCCGTCGAGTTTGTTGCCAACACTATTGCCGGAAAAGGATGAGTGTGAGGTACTGGAGATTTTAAAGAGCGAAATAATTGCCATACATTTGAGACTGAAGAATAAGGACTTAATGGATCACAAAACTCTCTACATCTGCTTATTCGAAAGTTTATGAAGCTTTCTGCCTATCGCCAAGAAAATCGTTTGCGCTTTTCTATACTCGTACACGCTGCCTGTACGGCGATATCAGCGCTCCGCTTTTCGACGAATCGCGCGAAGTTGTTGGGGTTTAGCGTCTATGCTTAAGTTCTCAGGTGGAATCGGAAGTGTTTGGCTGCTATATTCAATGTTGGTGAGCAGCCTGCTAATGAACACTTTCGCGTCACCACAGTTCTGCAAAGTGCTTGCATTTAGGTGCCTGAATAATAGCCGATTCGTGATCCGTGTACACCTACTCTTCTTGCGATTACCAAACTTTATGAGAGGATGGCCTATTAATACCGGCCTATGGTCATCGCCATGTGACTCAATGTCCACTGTTCATTGCAATTCAGCTGCAATATCAGAGGAGCAAAATGTAACGTCATAACATGCGCTATAAGATGGTGCACGAAAAAAAAGGTCGGTGATCAATCATTTATGGTGCAGAGATTGTAACGATTGCCCCGCCGCGGTGGTCTAGTGGCTAAGGTACTCGGCTGCTGACCCGCAAGTCGCGGGTTTAAATCCCGGCTGCAGCAGCTGCATTTCCGATGGAGGCGGAATTGCTGTAGGCCCGTGTGCTCAGATTTAGGTGCACGTTAAAAAACCCCAGGTGGTCGAAATTTCCGGAGCCCTCCACTACGGCGTCTCTCATAATCAAATGGTGGTTTTGGGACGTTAAACCTCACATATCAAATCAATCGATTGTAACGATTCATAATGCTCTCTATAAGTTTTTCTCGAGAATCGCAATATATACGTTCTACCCCAGGGAGTGTGATGAGTATTGAAGTCGCCGAGAATTATAATCCGCCCAGACAAAGATGTTAAAAGGAGGTTGAAGTCAGTAGTGAGGACTAACTTTTTTAGTTAAATCTAGACGCTCACTATGTGAATTTCACACTTCCTGAACTGAACATTGCGTGCCACATACTCCAGAACATCTGTTCTAGAAACATCTGTCAGGCAACATGGTGAGTATTTGCGTACACACAGAATTGCTGGGCTAGGTTTGTTGTTAGGGCGACAAGATCTGCACATGACATAGTTTGAAATTCGAAAGTTTGAATCTGCGCGGGCTTTTGATATGGGTAGAATGGGAAATTTTTGCTCGTAAACTAGCCTGCGGAAGTAGCCCAGTTTTCACCGCAGGCTATTAGCATTCCATTGGAATATCGCGACATTTTGGAAGCGACTATTCATACTTATCAGCCCCGGTGGAAGCCATGTTATTGGGTGCTAGAAGTAGTTCCATAGCAAGCAGAACCTGAATCTCTGGTAACGATGTAGACCCTGGTGTCATTTTGATAATGGCATTGAGTTCAACAAATAACATAGGCACCAGCATTGGTGCAACGTTGTCGCTTGAAAGCACACCTTCCGAAGGAACTCGTTGAAGTGCTGTGGTACCTGTGGCTTTCAGGCGTCGTGGTACTGCAGTTGGCTTTTCCTTTGAAGCTGGTACTTCTGATGGAGACGGACCTTAAAGAGGCTTTGGACTTTTCAGTGCATCGGCATATAGTTCTTCACACGGTGTAGCTCATTCCACTGACGCTGTCGGGGGGTGCTGTTTCGGCCTAGTGTTCTACATTATGAGAAGATTAGCGGCTTGTCAGTAACGTTTCCCAGCTCCATATTGTGGATTTTCTTTCTTTTGCTTCGCTGCTACCTTTTTCCGTGGCCATTTTTCGAACGAAGACAGATGTGGTCCATCGCAGCTAGCACGTCGAGGTTGGTGACGTGACGTGCTATCTCCGTGGCTGCGAGAACCTGAACAGATCTTTGTGGTCCTCTACAGTATTTCACAATATATCCTTGTCTTTGGCATTTGAAGCATTGCAGAACACCAAAGAACTCCGTCACTGCATGACTTGTGAAGCCCCGCATCACCTTCGCCGGTATTGGTTGGTCCGATCGAAAGTGTAAATTGACGTTCTCGTAGAAGCGAGTCTCTACTTCACCGTTCTCGGTCTGTTTTGTTGACGATTGCCGACGAACTGAGATGACTCCTGCATCCTGCAGGTATTCTAGCATCTCCGAGTAACTGTATTCCTAAGGAACGTTCTTTAACCGACCAACATTTCTCGAGTAAGAAGCAGGTACCCTTGGTTCGATACTTGACTGAAAGCACGCACTTGCACAAGCCTGGCTCGAGGCCGCGCTCAAAGTCATGTCGATTCATTCAGACGTACACTGTTGTTTTTTTTGAAAGGGAACACGCGAACGCGTGGCCTGCGCTCTGCGGCGGCTGCCTACAGCGCCATCAACCGACAAGTAATGACAGTGCGTTCGCTTTTCGCGTCATTTATGGCGAAGCAAGATAACGAGTCATGACCGGTAGATAAGCGCTGCTAGATTACGTTCGCTCACCGCTCGCGCGGCGAACGATATCAGGCGATTACTGCTGTTTGCGCCATTGTCACGCACAATATCTGATGTGTTGGCAGTAGACTACGCACAGCAGGCGTGAGCCGAGATAGAGTGAAATCTAGCAGCACTTGTCTACCGGCCACAACTCGTAATTTCTTTTTGACAAAAGATGACGCTGAAAGCGAACGTGTTTTCTTTTGCTGTCGGTTGATGATGCTGTAGGCAGCCGCCGCAGAGTGCAGGCCACGCGTTCGCGTGTTCCCTTTCATAAAGGACGACAGTGTAAAAAGCCGTATTCACTGCCGCTAGCATTTGAGCACTTGGCCTTTCAGCTAAAAATGCTCTTAGGCCGTCTTGTGCTGTAAATAGGCAAAAAAAAGCGAAAGAAAACTGTTTACTGAAGTATTCTTTGTTTGGTGAAGGACATGCAACGATAATTTAATTACCTCGTATTATGCGCTTTTTCGTGGATTTGTTCTTGTTTGCCAGGCGATCATTTTCTCCACGTCTTGCTACCAGTGCGTATTTTTTTCAATTTTTTAGAAATAAACCAGTACTAGTTCTCACGCTTTTGTTAGATACACCTTTCTTTCACTTACTCGTGATCAGTCTTACAGAGCTGGAGCTGCTACTGGCTGGATCAGACCATTGCTGCACTCCTTCCTATTCGTTAGAGAAAGCGGACGGCTTAACTCGGGTTCGTCCGTAATCCCTTGCTTCATCTTTGCCCGCTTAAACGGAATCTTAGGGCACAAAATAAAGGCTCTGGTTTCGCGATGTCCGGGCCGTTCTCGAAAATGGTTCTCGCAATAGCTCCTCGCTTTGTGCAGTGAGCGGTACGGTCTAAGAGGCTTAGGCCCGGCTTTTCCAGACAACGCAACTCACGGGATTCCGCCGCAAATGTCGCGCTTTACTTAACTTACTTTTAGGTTCTCAAAGTCATGTGGAAACGACAGTTAGCTGCGTAAGTCGATGTCGGCGCCTGAGAACGTGTGTCTCCTTTCACGCGTCGTGGATTGTTTCGCAAGTGACACACTACACCGTTAGGACGTTGGACGCTACAAAGGCACGTTGATTGAGCTGCGCTACGCCTCAATATACTCGCACTGTGTTGCTAGACGACTGGTTGGTAAATAATCATCATCATCACCACACCACTACCACCATCATCATCATCATCGTTATAATCATCATCATCATCATCATCATCATCATGAATACATCAAATGTAGGACTAAGGCCTCTCCCATGTTCCACCAGTCAACTCAGTCCGGTGATTGCTGCTGCCATTTTATACCCACGAACTTCTTAATCTCATCTGCCATCTAACTTTCTGTCTCCCCCTGACCCGCTTGCTTTCTCTGGGAATCCAGTTAGTTACCCTTAATGACCAGCGGTGATCCTTTCTATGCGCTACATGCCCAGCCCATGTCCATTTCCTCTTCCTGATTTCAACTACGATATCATTAAATCCGGTTTGTTCTCTAATCCATTCTGGAACAAACTAAGGTTAAGGACATCATCCATAACCCTGGTTAAGGATAATATCTTAAACTGGCGTTAAATATATTATGAGGGGTTAAGGATGCCGAAGCTTAGTCTTCGAGTCCGACTGAATGTCTCCGTTGTACAATCGGAACAGTTGACTTCCAAAAAAAAAAGGTAATGTTTAGCAGTATGTGAGCCACACCTCAAACTCTATCAGTATTTAACCTTATATTGTACTATCTATAACCGGACCGATTGCTTGTGTTGATGCGCGCTTGCCTGTGCTCATCACTTATCTCCTCTTACTCTTTTACGTACACTTTCATATTACTATGTTGCTACGTGGCGTAGACGTGCTTGCCTTTCTTCGCCTTTATGCATCTTTATCTCTCTACTGTGAAGTGCGACCTTGAATGTGCATGCTTTCATCTCTCCCTCTGTCTCCATATTTCAATCTCGTTATCCCTGTCCACAGTGTAGGGCAGCATACCGGTGATTCTAGACTAGTTAACATCCCTGTCCTTTCTTTCCCTCTCGTTATTTTCTTCATAGTTAATCTTAACACCCCTATTGAAGAAAGGAAAGAAAAAAAATGGCCCCGTATCTGCATGTTAAACCGCATATTTCGTCGGAAGACGATATTCTTGCGTCTGTAGAGAGGGAACAAATGTTTATGTGATGTTCTCCGCAAGAAAATTGGTGAATGGTATTCTGGAGGCGCTGCGTAAAGAGTGCATCGAGCGTGCAGCGGAGGCGAACGAGCGCACCAAGTCACGTCACACGTGAGACATGAGCGCTATCGGCCAGTTATCCTGGAAAACGAGGCACCCGCCGGGTGAGCCCGTCTCTGAGGTGATAAGGTGTAGAACGCAAGGCAACGGGTAGGTGCCACCATCATGTCGTCTTAGCAAAGCATTGGATACACTTGCCGTTTTGTGCAAGCGTTGCATGGCCAGCGCAGCGTTATAAAGGCTATGATTTCTAAAATTACCTATATATGCCTTTTTTAGTAAAAAAATACACATACATAATATTGTCGTGTTGTTATAGTGCCTCAGATATGCACAATAATTTCTTTTTAATTGACAATCGCACAGGTATGAACGCTGAACCTTGAGCAATATTTGTGGGCTCTGCGAATGGGGTCGGCCATTTGTAGTATCATTTGTTCACTTTGGCGCCGTGTAGGTTACCATTAAGGGTAAACAAACAGACATGTACAGACATGTACAGAGAGACAGGCGGCCAAAATTTTTGCGTCGTAGGTCCCCAACATAGACTATCACCTTTAAAAATACATTACTATATTTCCCAGTTGACCAAACTCGCTTTTATGTGTCCTTGCCTTATCTCCTTTGACTACGTCAAAACATTCTACTGATTCTACAGTTCTGCAATACCACAGCTCAGGGACCTCCTCGAGCACAACATACGCATTTCGGCTTTACGTGTGGGCTCAACCTTCACATCCAAAAGTTGCTTAAAGAACCAATAAAGAAGCTTCTTTCGGCGATATTCATCCGACGTCTTCTTAAAGATTTTGCTTATTGAACAATTTACAGTATAGGAAAAATTGTGGCCTCATCAATGAGGATTAGTATTCGTTATTATATTTTTGACATTTTGTTACTAATGAATAGCGCACCGAGCGTGATAGTAGGTTTGGTAAGACAATTACAAATGGTAGAAACTGAAAGGTTCACTAAATTTACAAAGTGCGTAAATGGGCATAAATATTACAGTAACAAACTCAACGAAGTGCGTAACATAAATGCAAAAAAGTTACTGTGTTTGATATTATTCTTTAACCTACTGAGACATTTGATGTGAAAAGCACGCTTCTTTACGACTGCAGGCGTCCATTGCTCGCAAACATTTTCAAGTGTAAACTTTTTCTCTTATTATTTACGGAATTGAATTACAACCAAAGATCAAGTTAACTGCAAAGCTGATGATTCCTATGGGGCGACACACAACTGACGCTTTTAGTAAAAACAATTGAGACAAATGACAAAAAAGCGCTCTCTCACTTAAGAAGAGAAAAAAAAATCAAAGTACAGCGGCAAAAAAAAAGTGGAAACAGTGTGAGAGAGTGCAGCAAGCAGTGGGATTTTTCTGTCTTTTTGTTCAAACGACGCGTCATCTTACGGAGAATGAGTCCGCCCGACTATCGTCTGTCGTGGCCGGTGATGCACTTTATTCAATCAATGGCACCACTGGACTCAGTGCTGTCCGCTGCGCCAGACGACGGCCTGCCCGTTTACCCGTCTTTTTACGTATGGCTCGCACTGCGTCACTTTGCTAAAGAACGGCTGGAAGTTTCAGAAGCTTGTATTTACGTGGCGGTGCTGTGCGTCAGCTGGCCTGTGGTAACTGATGTGTTCTGCACGCATCAATCGGCTTTTCTCGTGGCCAAAAAGCATCCTTTCGCAGGCAGTCGGTGGTCATTGCCTGGCGCCTTAAAAGGAAGTTGCATTCTTCGGAACACTTACATTATACTTTGGCCTAGAACCTAACACAGCGAAACTTGGATCGCTGAAGGAGAAAATGGCTGATCATTTTACTGCTGTAAGGAATCACTGAGAAGTTTCTCTCAGCCTGCCCTGCTTTATTTGAATGTTGAGTTCATTACCACAAAGATGTTCCAATTTCGTTTAAGGTGGTTTAGTTCGTGAAGTTGTTGCAAAGATGGTCCCGTTTTTATGAGTATTTATGGTGTTGAAGCCCTAAGACTAAGTGTATACACGAGTAAAATAGGTGTATCTAGCCCCCTCTTTCTTCAGAAAAAGAATATCATGGTACACACTTTTGCACCTACATGTGTCGAAGATACAGAGCAATGAGCTTCTTTGAAATAATAGTGCAGAGTGTGTGCAGAAAGCCGTTTGTTTCACTGTCTTACACTGAGACAAAGAACAAGAAAGAAGAGAATCAGGAAAAAGGAAGATTAGAGAAAAATTGCCAGATCCAACATACAGTGGGAATCCATAATTTACGAAGCACGAATAAGGAAGGAGGTCACAATAAAATCAGCACAACGTTAAGAGGAGGAGGTAAATTATGCCGTACATGACTTCCATGTGATGATAATCATGTTTGGACGTTTCATTTACCTTTATCATCAGTTAATGTCACCTGATACCAACTTTGGTATATATGGAGTTGGTGAAAAAGCCACGAGCGTGCTATGAGCGTAGCACGTAGCCATGTTTTACATAAATCCGTATCGTGATTATCATATTTAGAGCTGTCATTTACATTCATCGTCCATTCATGTCATTTAATATCAAACTTGGTATATGGGGAACTAGTGAAACGGCCGCGAGAACGCTATTAGCGTAGAATGTAGTCGTGCTTTAAATGAAACGCATAATATGATTATCAGGTTTGAACGTGTAATTTACCTTCGTCGTCTATTCACTTCCAGTGAGACCAAATTTGGTTCATGTAAAGCCAGCGCAACGGTGGCGAACGCATCTCGAAGGACCCCATATACTCCGACGCAACGTTGACGCACGCGCAGGCTGGGCGAAGTGACGCCACGCTAGCAAAACGCGGGCCCTCTAAAGTGTGACGCCAGGCACGACGAGCATCCGTCGACGCGGCCCGGTGGCAATCGGCGCAGAAATGCGACATGCTGCACTTTGCACCGATGACGTTACTTAGACAACACTGCATCTGCCTCATTTCGTGACAAAGGGACGCCATGTGCGCTTAAACGCGCATGCGTCAAAGCAACACAGCGTGGCGCGCGCCTGCGAATATATGGCAGGACCGGTGCCTGGCGTGGCAACGCCAGCGTGACACGAAGAAACGAACGGCGGCAAAATAAATGTCGAAATTTATTGGCACCTTGACTGTGGCATGTAGCCATGTTCTCATGTGACATGCATCTCATGTTTATCATGTTTTAACCAGTCAAATACATACCTTCGTCATTCATTGGCGTCACATATTAGCAAATTTGGCATATGTGAAGCTAGCGAAACAGCCGCGAGCGCATCATGAGCGTGGCATGTAGTCATGTTGTTACATGACACGCATCTTATGATTATTATGTTTGCACCAGTCACATACCTTCGTCATCCGTCCACGTACCGTAATACCAAGTTTGCTATCAATACCATTATCGAAACGGCCAGGAGAGCTAAAGGTCGTTGGCGGCTAGATAGATAGATAGATAGATAGATAGATAGATAGATAGATAGATAGATAGATAGATAGATAGATAGATAGATACGCTCAATGTCACCGAAGTTCGCTAAGAAATGTTTCGATTTATGATAGAAAGATAAATAGTGCAATTTATGACCATGTAAATTAACACAAGCTGCGTTATATATATTACGCTTTCTTTGAGCAAAACATATACTTGAACAATTGCTGTTATTAAATTTTGAGAATGAAATCCGACTCAGTGTACATAGAGTTTCCGTTTTTTATAGGTTGTTGCTAGGAATCACACCTTGAATATAGGTACACCTTGAATATAGGTACCCCTTGTGGCTTTGATGTGAAGATCATCACTGGCCTTTCAGTAAGATGAGAATCTAGATCACTCACTTAGGCACAAAACCTACCGGAGACCAGTCATGGCAAAAATGTTTCGACCAGGTCGCGGCATAGTGGTATCCCAGTTATTGAAAAAAAATTTATGCGATACCACGTAGCTTGGGAATCGACGTTATGCGAAGCGCACGTATGGAAGGACGTTAGCTATACGCACAACCAGCATGAACTGTGGCAGGCTTAATTGTTTCATTAGCGCGTTATGGTGGTTACGTTTGCACACGTCATGAATACGCGTACATCTGTGACGTATCTGTGACGTTTATGTGTCGACGGGTCATTAATATGCGCGGAGTAGACTGTTGACTCCGTAATAAATTGAGCCAAATTACTAAGAAATGTTAGCATCGTCAGCATAAGTATAGATGTCCGTCTAATCATCCGTTAATGTGGCGATGAGGGCCCCATGTACACTGAAGCTTGACGTATCATTTATTTGCTCGAAATTGTTCATGTGTATTATGAAGAAGTGGCCAATGGCACCTCCATTCCTCGTCGTGGACACGAGATATTGGGAGGCGCTGTGAACATAGAAAACGTTTTTCAAGGATTGTGTGTATGAGGTCTGGTTGTGTTTTGTAACATTTATGCTAAAGTCGTGAGGAATGGTGAGAAGCCGTAAGCTAATACGTAGCGCTTGTGACAGCGAGGATGGCGGCCCTGGACACTGCTAGACAAATGAGATTCAGTGGATGGCACCTCACTTCAATTCCCGCTATCTCGTCATGATGGCTGTACGATAGAAGTGCGTATGTAGTATTTATAAGACTGGATAGCCGGCACTGCAACCACAATTGACGTTTCACGAAAATTAAGGTCCTTTAAACCAGTTCTAAGACCTAACCTGGCTGTGGTTGAATACTTCATTGCTCCGCAGGATGTGGGTTCGATGCCTGCTGGGGCCACGATATTTATTCTATGCGTTGCTTGGGTCAACTCTGCTGATGCCAGCTTTTAGGGGCAAAGAGCCTTACGGCTGACCTAGCTGGCACCAATCACACCCCACAAAACACAAACCGAAATAAAACACCTGCCAAACAAAAAACGAAATCTTTTGCGTAAACAACCCACTTTCTCTGTAACCAACTCTACGACAGCGTAATACGCGACCACCCACGCCACCCGTCTGCCCGTCTGTCCATTCGCCCGTCCATCTGTGAATCCGCCTTTCTGTCTTTCCGTCCATCCGTGCGTCCTTCTATCTGTGCATCCCTACGTACGGCCACCTGTCCACCCATCCATCCGTCCATCCGTCATTTAGAAACTTAAACGTTGACATTATGAACCTTATGGCATATTGCTTCGCCCACTTGTCATTCACCTCGTGTAGTTGCACCGGTTTTTCTTTAAGCTTTCGAAATAAAATTACCAATGTCTGTACGCTCCTTTCCTTGGTTCATATAAACTGTCAATCACCTTCAGAGTATCGCGTTTAACTAGAGTTGATTTTTGCCTGACGGGAGGGGCTGTATTGTAGGAGTGCATACCTATTGTTTATAAAATTGGATAGCCATCACTGCATTCTTAATTGACGCTTCACGAAGATTACTGTCCAGTCAAAAAGCAATTGCGAGACCTGGAGTAGCTCTGTGGCAAAATACTTGGCTGTCATGCAGAATTCTTAGGTTCATTGCTGGGACCCTGACACAATTTTCTTTACATTCGTCGGGTTAGAGCAGCCGATGTAGTTTTTTTTCCTGAACGCTCACGGATTAAATTACCTGTGTCTCTTCTCACTGTTCCTTCGTGAACATAAGGAGACCTGTGGTCCATACCCGCATAGCAGGGGCATATACCCCCACGCGGGTATGTGCCACTGTTTGACGGGAAGTTACATAGGAAAATTACCTATGTGTGTTCTCGCCAATCCTTTGTACATATAAAATGTCAATCACCTATGGCACACCCACCCGAGGAAGGCCATGTGCTCACGCTTGGCAAAAAGGCTTTCTTGATGTACGCGTCAGTTTGCGGCATTATTAATTCCATAACCGGTGAGTCATGTTCATCTAACGATCTTGCGCTCCCATACTAATTTAGGATTATCCTAGTTAAGGGGGGATTACGAGAAAACTCAGATGTATGCGGCTGGACAGACAGACAGACAGACAGACAGACAGACAGACAGACAGACAGACAGACAGACAGACAGACAGACAGACAGACAGACAGACAGACAACACCAAACGCCCTTGCAGTACGCGAAGAAATGCTTCGCTATAAAAAAAAAGGAAACAGTGCCAGTTCTCATTTATTACTTTCGGATTGGCACACAAGGATAAATTGTCAATATAGTGACTATTAGAGGCACAAATAATAATTTAGTTTGGCTAAAAATATGCAAGGAAAACAAAGAAAAACACGAATCTCAAAGCCAGGATCGCTGTATAGTACTTCTCGAAAACTGCGAAACTCCATTTATGTGCACACGCCAAAGCACCGTTTCGATGGACAAAAATAAATAAAAAACAAAAACGTCTAACCAAAAGTTAGATTTTTTGACACAAGCATACACAGGTCATAAGTGATACGCAAAGAAGAACCCCAGTCCAATCTCCGTAGCCCGTGCCACGCTGTTCCAGCCAAGGAACGTTTAAGTTGGGGTGCGGTGAAGCGGATAGCAGGCGTTTTTAATGGAAAACGCAGGTAATGAGTTCTTTAGCCTAGCGTTCCTGCTTGAACGGTGGACCTCAAATATGCACCCAGTACTTTGAAAAGCTTTTCTTCCCTCTTTCCTTTCCTTTCCGTATGCACTAGGCATCATTGCATGTGCGCTGGGGATTCGTGCTCTGACCTGACGATATTTGAACATGGGCCGCATAGTTTCTAATGAGCTTCAAAGCAATCTCCTTCCAAGAAGTCTGCTTACGGATGCCAAATAGGTAAGACCAGATCATGACATTCCTCCTGCTGTATATAGTTCACTGGGCGTGCTCAAGCTTTCTCGAGGGAGCAGCTATATGGCTCACTTGAGAACTCTGACGAACTTTTTAGTTTTTGATTATTTGAAAAGTTTCTCTTTCTTTCTCGTGGTTCTCTCATGACTTCTTTGTTAATGCAGAATACATATAACTTTACATCCTTTTACAACATATGATAAATGGCGAAAAATAGATAGGCCGGAATATTTCATGCCTTTGGTATTAGGAAATTTTATTCAAGCAGTATGCATGAACACTACATACACTTATACACAAGAAACTTCAAAGTCGCGTCCGCATAATTTATACAAACGCGAGACGCAATTCTACGCTGACTTCAATAATACACTGTTCGCTACTACGAAACAACGAAAAGAAACTTATTACCTAACAACGAAGGGATGCGGCAGTGAAAGAAAAATAGAAAGAGGGGAAGGTTTGAGCAACACAGTGAGTTGGATGGCTTGTTCTTTTTTTTTCTTTAACCAAGTATGGCACTGCTGGAAATTCCAGATTGTCACCACGTAATACAAAAAAAACCCAAGTGTGCCAGCGACTCAAAAATGCATCAACACCACTTACATCTAGCTCGTCAAAGAGGTAACCAAAATTATTTTATCAATTCAGTGTAATACTTTTAATCCTGCTAGCTATAGTTGTCGACGAGCTTCTGGCTCGCAACAACATCTCAAGATCGCGTACGTTGTGGCTAAGAGCACAAATTACGCAAAACCATGGCAGTTATTTCTTAGCGATAAGTATGTCGCCTTAACTACAAAGGTTCAGCACGCCAGGTGTCATATACACTTGTAGTAGTAATAGCATCCAAATAATGCATAATCAGTGGTCTTGGATTGTCTACAATCAGCGCAGTTATCAGTTTGGCACCACGTGCCACCTTGCAAGGCGTTAACGGGTCGATAGCACGCTCCACCTTCTGAAAAGGGGGGAGAAAGCAGCTAGATTATGTTAGCACATATTTTTCTAAAGTGAAGAAAAGGGAATTGAGCTTTTAGCTGCCGTGTGAACCACCAGCAGTCTCTAGCCGCGGTAGTATAATTGCGTCGTCAGTGACTAATCTAGTCCTAGTATTGTTTTGAGAGAAAATGAATCTTCAAAAGCGGTTTATTTTTGGCCCAATCACTCACTTAGTATAGAGCGAATCGCTCACCTGTGATAAAAATAAGATAGATGTGTTTATGCAGTTCATTTATTGAGCATTGTTTCATCATTTAGTGCGAACTCAAGAGGAACAATCAAGTTCCGAAAGATCTCGCAGCATGATTAAAGTATCTCACAAAGGAATTCAGTCTAGTGAGGTGTTCGTTTTTTACATGCGGAGCATGTTATACTAGGCCCCACCGCGGTGGTCTACTGGCTAAGGTACTCGGCTGCTGACCCGCAGGTCGCGGGTTCGAATCCCGGCTGCGGCGGCTGCATTTCCGATGGAGGCGGAAATGTTGTAAGCCCGTGTGCTCAGATTTGGGTGCACGTAAAGAACCCAAGGTGGTCGAAATTTCCGGAGCCCTCCACTACGGCGTCTCTCATAATCGTAGCGTGGTTTTGGGACGTTAAACCCCACAAATCAATCAGCATGTTATACTAGGGGCTAGTCATGCGCCGTCGCCGTACGCAGCCTCCCCTCCTCCTCCGCGAGCCATCTGTGCATTCCTTCCTCCTCTCAACGCAGAGCGCGCTGCGCTCGCTTCTCCCCTCCGCGCGCCGCGCGACCTTTAGTTTTACGTGCGCCAGCTGTATGCTAACGCGCGCATGTGCAGGCCGGCGCCGGCGCTCGCTATAAATAACCGAGTGTCAGAGCGAGCCGCCCTTCTTTGGTTGGTTTGTGCGGTCGCTCCTCGTCCGATGTCGCTGGTGAAAATGTATGGTAACGGATCCGCAAACACACTCACTGACGTTCCTTTCAATAGCGTCAGCCAATGTGTTGGCGGAACCGCAAGCAATGCCGAAGACACTTCGTCCGTGGACAAGGCCGCGCTGAGAAGAGCTCGCAATGCGGAACGCAAATGTCGGCGTTTGCGTTCCGTGACCAAGGCCACGTATTCATACTCGTATACTCATAAACGGGAGTCGTCAGCGTCGAGCCCGGTGCTCGACAACACGCCAACGGCGAGCGCTGCGTCGCTAGTGTCGGCGGAGTCGACGTCATGACGATGTACCTCGCGCCCAACCTATCGCGTGTCCGTTGTGGAGAAGTACGTCGACTACGTCAGTGGAAGAATACCTGAAACAACGACCGCAACGATGACCCTTCGTGATAGGTGGCGACTTCAACGTCGACGTCATCAAGTACGATTGGGTGGTCGACTGCATGGAGTCGCGGTACTCGCTAAACGAGAAGCGTACGACGGCAAACATCATCCGAACACGGTTCGCGGGACGTGCATCAACCACGTCTTTTCGAATTTCGACCTTCGACCGCTGCCACCAGACCCACTCACCCTTGACTTTGCGGACCGGCATATCTGTTCGGCATATCTGTTTGTTGCTGGTTCCCAGATATCATGATTGCATTTATAGGTTATTACATCATCAAAATGTTCATGCCTGCACGTGCGGTGAATGAAATGGTCTGCGCATGTCCTCCGAGAGCCTATATATTGTGAATGCTTCATGAAAATAAACTTAGTTGTGAGTTGGCGCTCTTTCTGTCTCGTCTTTTTTCTCTTTGACAACCTTGCGCCACGTATTTCAGCCTAATATTTCAGCAAGATAGTGTTTTCTGCTGCGTTAATTCTTCAGATGTTTTCGTGCTACATTCGTGATTTTTGATATAAAAACAAATAAACACATGCTCTTGTTCACTTCTATTGGCCCAACTTTGTACCATACTTATATTATACTTGTTATAATGCTTTCATCGTATATTTTAAAATTTATAATGTGTTGCAGTAAATGCTGTTCTTTATTCTATACATTCGCACTGGAACGTGACCATTCGCCGCTTAATAGCCTCGCTCATTCACGTCATTTATTATTTTTTGTAGCAGTTTAATAGTTACTGCCACTTCATTTTCTGTTTAGTATCTTCATATTCCACAATGGTTAAAAGTGAGAGGGGAATGACCCGCGTATATATTGTTTATATTGTGTTAGCTAACCGTTCATGTTTACCGGGTCACAATCTTTGCAGAGGTTGATGAACAGCATTAGGGACACGAGCGAAGCGAAAATGGGGTCGTAAAAAAGAGCCTGAGTGAAGGCATGAAAGAATATATGCCTGCGAACGCCGATGTGGCAGATTGGATATCGATGGAATGAAACTACCATAACCGGGACGCGACATAAAACCAGCTTATACGAATGACCGGCCGCTCCCGGCTTTCTTCGCCGCTCTTAACGTTATTCTAACCCATCCAGAACGTACTCGTGTCTATAGCTATAGAGGAGTTTCCGTTTATCTTTCCTCAGCTCTCGTCAACTGCGTGCAGCAGCGATTCGGTCACTGGTTTCAGCTCTCAGTCATGCCTAAGTCACTCGGACGGCAATATTCTTGGGCTTTCTGCGTGGATGCTGTGCCTTTTCTCTGGCTGCCAGCTGCGAACAATGCGTCCTCTTCTGGTGAGAAGAGTAACGGACAACAGTGAGTTCCTTATCGCGTTTGTACAAGCTCACGCTCAGGGTATAGACAGTGTATCATCGCATTACTTGCTAGGCTCCGTTAAGTCTCCTCTTTACAGTTGTTTAGGTAGTACTATGGACCACGACATTCACTCATATTGCATTGCCCATTTTCCCCCTTTTCCCGCGTTTTTTTATTCAATCCTTCCTAGCGTATATGCTGTAAGACGGCCTCATACACACCCGCTCTCTTTTTCTTTATGTCACCTATTTATCTGGTAAATCACTTGACGAAGCTGCAGAATTCTAAGAAGCAACAGGTACACTTGAGATCTCATCGTGAAAAAAATTGCAACAGAAAAAGTAATTTGTGCATGCATGTTTAATAACGTTATTAATGAAGCATATAACAACAAAGCAGCAATTCCTTTGATGAGAATACGCTACGCTCTTGAGACACTTGCTAGGTCGTATCATCTGAGAGCCTGCACACTGTCTTTCCCCGATCTATCATTTCTTCTCTCTCTTTATTGTTTGCTCGAGCTCGAGAAAGCACTGATTAGAACGATAACTTTACTCGCTTGGTTAGGCATATCAAAGGCTCTGCATTGTCGTCATTCCCTCAGGAAAGAGTCGCCGCAAAACGTAGCGTACGATGACGCGGTGGAAATGAGACCGGTGCAAAGAAGCCTTTGGAGCGTCTGATGACCAGCGCCTTCACTGTTTTTCTTGCAACCACCGACTGAAAGATGGTTCGTTACTCGTGTTCATTCTACAGGCTTGAGAATAATGGAATTCAAATCACTTGCTCAAGCACGTACCTTGATCTTTTTTTTTTTCTTGTTGCGATCCTCTTTTTGTTTTCAACATACGGATATCTCTCGTAGACACACCAATAGAAAAATGAAATTGATTTTCGTAAAGTGCTTTGCTTTTATGTATACTTTTGTCAACATAATTTCTAGATTGTGTATTGTTTGTTCAGTACTTAGGAAAACGCACATTACTCTTCTTTGACTGTAAAAAAACATTATAAAGTGTCAGCAACGCATAAAACATACAGAATTGGCAAGACAAACAGACGCAAAGAGCGCAGGCTGGTACGGCCATATCTTAAATAGTGAGGTTTATTTAAACACTTGTGTGAGCGAAGATAATATCAGAGACGAGGCCCATACGGCACACATTGCAGAACTAGTGGAGGAAATTAGGAAAGAACCAAAATAAAGGCGCTGTTATATTCGCGAAGAACTTTTCTAAACATTGATCCGTAGGCTACAGAGCGTAATCACGTGTATCATACTGCCAATGAAGTGAGTTCTGCTATTGCGTCCGTATTTTCAACGTGAGATATAGAAAAGTGCTCCTTCATATTCTGCGTGCCGCTTTCTGAGACAGGACGCAGTTGACACGTGCGAGATCTTTGTGCGTAGTTCATTCACTACGCTGTCACTTTTCATTCAAGCATGCGTGAGAAAGCCCCACCTTAATGGGGCTTCTGAATTGATAGGCAGTGCATGTGTCGGTATGCCATACTGCTTAGGTGCTGTTGTAACGTTTTACAGCGCTGCGAAACACGCTACAAACCACGCTAGTTCGCGCGGGAGTAAATGTGAAGGATCTCAGCACCCGTACCTTACCATTTGCAGCCAAGATAAGTTGCCCGCGAGCATCAAAGTGCTCGCGTACGAAGTGGGTTGTACGAATAAAGGTTTACTTACAAAGCTCCCCCCTCCCCAACCCCCGAAAAAAAATCATATGTCGTTTACATTGCACAACGTGCTGAACTGTTGTGGCAATTTCAAGAGAATCAAACTTTTATAAGCATTCTCCGCATGAATCAAGACAAACATCAAAACATAAGGAATGAAGGAATAAAGTAGCTAACGAGAAAGACTGCAGCAGATTAGAAAATCAATATACTGTAGAGCATAGAAAGAGATCCACATTTGCAGCAGAAACTACTGCCTGAAGCGTTTTATTTGCCGAATTTTCGCAGAGTTGTGCGTATTCAGAGTGTTGCGACAGCTTCTGCTCGCTTCACCATGCTACAGCGGAAATCGCAGACTGTCACGCGACGGGTTTGAATGTATTGTATCACCATGAGCTTATGCGCAGTCATTTGCATCCATTTATATTGCGTGAAAACTTCGTAATCAGCATGCTCAAGATATTAATAGAGAGCTCTAAAACTACTTAATGAAATCTCGGCAATGACAGAGAATGAATCGAAAAGTCAAAGATGGCGCCGCACAAAAGAATGAAAGCAAATACCGACACATAAAGAAAATATCTGGGGGCACTTTTTACCAGACTGCGTTCTTTGTATTTTCATTTTGCTTGGCAACGCGTCTTTCACATGTTCTGCAATGCAAATGAGCACAGCTAGTCCCCACGTCGTCACGCATGACGCCGTTTCTACCGGCAGGTGGCAGAAGCTGCTTATTCGCAACATAGCCGTCGTCTTTTCGTTTTTACAGGCACAATCCTGTGGGTAGCACTGTTGACGGGATACCTCTGCCGGGCTGGATACTTCCTTCTGTTATGCCTCTTTCGAAGTATGCAAGGTTTGGGTCCTGCCAATTTTGATAAGGTGGCAGACAATGCCATAGTGGCGAGCATTGGTTATCCAGTGTATTTCTTTCTTGCTGTTTGCTTAGCAATTCTACGCAGCTTCATCAGTACATGTTTGAATTTTTTCTGTTTTATATCCTACTGAATATATTTTGTGTCCTTAACAAGACCTCAACGCTGCATCACTGGCTCACACTTGAATATACCACTCTCTTTTCAGTCTAAGGCAGGAGATTTTGAGGAACTCTTGCTATGTTTACCCTATCGATTTCCTGACTTCGTAAGGAAAGCTTGTGCTTTTGTTGCGTATATAATGAGTAACGTTTGAAGAAGTTTCATATCAGCATTATCGGTTTCCACGAAGTGCGTCTCTTTGTCATACTAGCAGCTTCCAAAAGTATTACTGAGGTTCAGTGCATGATCAGTTGGTTAAAATATTTATGTATACTGTGAGAAAACTAAAGATGGCCTAAACTAGATGCCAAGCTCGACATTTCATAAACTATAAAAAAACCCTGAAAGCTGTGTTGTTTTGAAGTGTAAAGTGGCATTTCTATATCTTCTTTTCTTTTATTTACCTATAGGAACAGTGATCGTGGATGGAGTTGCACTAATTGCAAGATAATAAAATAAAACCAAGCAGCAAGACCCCAGATTTTTAAAATAATAAAAATAATAAAGTGCAGAGGGGGCAAGAAGGGGGTGCTGTGACAAACCTTCGCCCCCCTCCCCTGAAGGAAAGGGAACCCTGAGCACGAGTGCGATTATTAGTACTGTGTCCTCAACTCCAGCAATCGGTACATTGTATAAAACGTGCGCTTAAACTTGCATTCGTCCAGTCGGTCTCTTCCTTCTTGGTGGACTGGAGATGAGTGGTAGGGATTTCAAAGATTTTGTGGCCCATACCGGCAAGGTCTAGCAACTTCCAAGGGCTCTGCTGTAAAACTTGTTCGCGTTTTTTCGTCAAACAATATCCTTATAAGACTGCGTTGTGGGCAGTGACTGCTTAAAGCAAGTTTAGAAGCACAGAGTTTGTAGTCACCTTTGGCGGTGGCGAGAGAGAAATAAAGAAAAAAGGAAGGTTGGAAGATTAACCAGATTTTGGCATCCAGCTTGCAACCAAGCACTGGGGGTGCGGAAATAGGGGCAAGAAAGAGGGGGTAGATGTACAGAGAGAAGAAAAAATCACGTGCACTCATGAGAAAACAAAAACACACACAGGAAAGGCGTTCTGGCTACAACCGTTCAGAAAGGCTGGTCGATCGCAAAAAGTGCAGTATCGCTTTCAGGGCCTTCTTTTGTGAAGTTGCATCTTGTCGACATTCTAAAATTTTTTCCTCCGACACAGGTTGATTTTCTAATTCGCTGAGTTCCTTGCGAAGGCATAGTCATTGTCTACTATACTCAAGGCAGTCACAAAGGATATGTTGGATTTTGTTTTTTGCCACAGTGGCCACAGGCTGCGGTGTCGGCCATCCCAATGCGGAAAGCGCAGGTGTTGGTAAACGCAACGCCCAACCACAACCTACATGCTCAGCAAAGCCTCGACGGGACTTGAAGACTTAACGTAGGGTCAAACGAGTACAGTCGGGCATGCTTGAAGTGCGGCTGATTCCATTGTGATGTGGTTTGCTGGCGAGCAAGCCGGCGGAGCTTTTGTGAAGCATCTGTTCTAGAAAGTGGTAGTCGTAGTTTATGATGTTTTGTGTGAGCTGAGCGGCCAGCTTGATCGGCCCGTTCATTGCCAATGATTCCACAGTGACTCGGTAATCACTGAAATGTAATTTGGTGCCCTTTCTCAGTCAGGTGGTGTATAACCTCTGCTATCTCTAGTACCAGCTGCTCGTGCAGTCTGCGGCGTACGGCTGATAGTAGAGACTGTAGTGCCGCCTTGGAGTCGCATAAATTCCAGTTGTCTTAAGATCTCCCCAATCCAGAACATCTTTGAAAAGTTAAATTTTTCATTTGGTTGTCAGCGCAAGAAGCATGACAGCTAGCAACGACTTGAACGAATCCTAGACATGGCCAAACGTGCCTCATATAAATAAATTTTATTTCTTACGCCACAGATCACTCCATAGTAGAAACTCTTCGCCACCATTTCAAGAACATGCTATTTTCTGAAAGATAATCTTGCTGGTATAAATAGAGCCCACGTATTTTTTTTTCCCGGAAACGCAAATTTCCCCCTCTGGATCCCAATAATCATCTTTCGCACGTGTCGTGGTTAGACATCCGATGAAATAGCGGTGCGCGCGTGGCGCTGCCCTCAGAAAGTGAAGTGCTCGGCAATTTCTGATCACCGTGAGAACACGTGCCAGCCATCCCCCCTTCAGATCGTACGGTCCAGGCTGCGGAGAATGGCAGTACAGCACGCCTAATCCGCAGACAAATTCACGTGAATCACGCACATATTAAGTTCGCTTGCCTCTCCGAAGCTCTGAGTTCTTTCCTAGCATTCCACGTTCTACGAGCTGGGCTTAAGCGTGAATCGCGAAACCAGCGGTGATTATCTCTGCGCCTGCCACGGCATGATTTTCCTTGCTAGCATGTGCTTCCAACAGTGTGAGCGTAAGCTCAGCTAGCTGGAAGCACACCACCATTTGGAAGATCCTTTATTGATGGATTAATTTTTGCGTGGAGTATAACGTGCCAAAACCACCATATGATTAGGAGAGGTGCCATAGTGAAGGGCACCGGAAGTTTCGACCACCAGAGGTTTTTTAACGTGCACCCAAATCTGAGCACACGGGTCTACAGCATTTTCGCCTCCATCGAATATGCAGCTGCCGCAGCCGGGATTTATCCAGTGACCTGCTGGTCAGAGGCCGAGAGACCACTGCGGCGTGTTCATTTGAAAGATTCGTCGCACTGTTTCACTCTGTGGGTTCACCTCGTATGTTCCGCTTGGTTGTTTGTCTTATAAATGCGGCAAGGCTGATAATAAGGAAACTCTCGCAGATGCAGGCTGCCGACAAAGGCAAAATATATGTGACTGGTGTATTCGGGTAGATGGGCTAACGTTTATTTTGCTCGCAGCAGCGCAAGGAACGTAACTAAGCAGTAGGAGGGCGTGGGAGAGCGCCTGTAGTCGACACTGTGGTCTAGTTAACGCGACACTGCGAGAATATTAGCGTAACGGTAAATAAAGCTTATTAATTGTTGAGGAAGGAGCGTAGGAGCTTTTTTCATTTCTTCCTTGAACATATTCGCTAGAATCTTCGTCGTACTTCTGCAATATGTAAGGAGTTTGTGTTTAGAATATGTGGCGGAACTCATTCAATAAGTATTTGAAATTAGGTGAGTTATATAATGTTTGTGGTTCAGCAGCGGAAAGAACATCGGCGGAAGAGGAGATGAGAGCAGTTTTCGTGTTGATGTTCCCTTTAGCGCTGTTGAAGCACAAAGGTGACGCATTATGTAACATAAACACACACAAGAATAGCAACACCTCTTGAACTTTGTCAACGAACACTCGCTTTTCATGTATTCCGGCATCGTGTTCTTCCGTCAATTAAGGGGACAGCCTCAAATGCCTAATCGACGTGTAAACTTTACTTCCGAAGACGGCGTCTCGAGTCCGAGGCATCAGTGTCTTGTGGTATCAGGTACGAGTGCGGCGGAAAACTATCATCGCATTATGACGCCACCAGGTGCTGTCTATATGACGTAACAGATTGCGCGAATTTGTTATCTCACATGATGTCACGTCATGGTGTCATCAAATCACGTCATACGGGGAATAAAAATTGATCCAATCACAATTCGGGTGTTCTACCGCACGGCTACGCCTCGGGACGCAATGCGAAACTTGGCATGGTGCCCCAGATCTAGGAGGCAATGCGAAACCACGTAACGTGCTTTCGAAGCTTCGAAGAGCGGTGGGGCTGCATCAATACATTGGAAGGGAAGAAAAGAAATGTGGCTAATTCATTTCTTCAGGAAGTAGTTTAACACGCAAACGAAACATGTCTTTACAAAGGTAGTTGAGCGTATATCGTGCATTGTTTCACCACAAGAGCGAAGTAATGAATGGCACACCAATAAATTTCAGTGTTACGCCAAGAACGGTGCGTAGCTCAAAACTTGCCGTGGACACCTGAAGCAGTAATCACGCGAGAAAGCAGAATGCAGAGGATGACCGTGGACACACAACAGACAACGCATGTCGCTTGAAGCATAGTGCGAAATTAGACAGAAAGACGCACTAAACGAACGTAAAAGTACACACAATACGAGCACGAACAACTGTCAGAATTCTTACTTCGTGTGTGAGCTGCGTTCGCCTTTAGTAAACGCGGCCGTGGCCGCAAGTGAAGTGATCATCATGCTTTCTTTAACCACTGTAACTTCAAAGCAAACTTCGTTGGAAACACAAAAAATACAAAGCGGCCGAATCCCGATATGAGTACGCTCTAGTGAGCGGCCCCGCCAGATAGCACCTACACGCAGCTGGACCATGCCATCTGGAGGCGGGTGCGCTTAGCAACGAGTGGGGTCATGACCATTTGAGCAAGCGCACTTCTCGTGCCATCTTGCTACTGATGACGAAAACGCGTTGAAGTTGCTGAGCTCTGAAGACCGCCAGTGGTTCATGGTGTATATAAATGACTTGTCGTTGAAAAGCCATAGAACATTCACTTTCTCGTATATTGGTTTGCATGGCGCGCTGCGGAGCGAGAAGTCGATGCTTCTACGCCTCACTATTAAGCTCTTTCTTCTCAATTGTTTCTTTTCTATTATTAGAGTTTAATCCACAGGTCTTATCCGAGACGAAGTTACGTCAGCAAAGACGTAGTGGAACCCGGCATAAAAGATTTTGATATTAAACGAAGGTGGCTTTTGCCTTAGAGTAGTCTAAAGTGAAAACTGAAAGGACCCTGCGAGTTTTTTTAAATGTTACATTGTACATCATGCCGGCAACAAATCAAGGTAAAGAACGGAAGTATGGCCAGAAACGACTTGTGAAAGCAGACAGCAGTTGAGACGGACATGACTGCTGGATACGGCGTAACAAATGAGCTTCGAATCCGCGACTATACTCACTCCCGCATGGTCTGTACAAA
The DNA here is from genome assembly GCA_013436015.1 of Rhipicephalus annulatus. Classification (NCBI taxonomy): domain Eukaryota; kingdom Metazoa; phylum Arthropoda; class Arachnida; order Ixodida; family Ixodidae; genus Rhipicephalus; species Rhipicephalus annulatus. The sequence continues at coordinate 401,012 of WOVY01000482.1, read as the reverse complement.
TAATCGGAAATACAAAACTCCCTCGTAGGGCATGATCAGGACACCAAGACATTCACTGGCACGAACGTAAGCCTTGTAGCTCACCCTGAAAGAAGATTATGAAAGATAGGCGAGAGAGGTGGTCGAGGAGGTTAGGGAGATATGCGAAAGCTATTCCTCGTCCACTCTCGGGATAGGATGTTACTCACCTTTGGGAAAACTTTTCTCGCTTTTAATGCTGCTGTCTAAAGGCACGTCCCTTCCATGCCCTGAATCTTTTAACGCAGAACACTATCGGTAGCGGCCACGCAGAAATGAAATGTGGAGGCGGCTTTTTTCGTGGTGTGGGATATACGTATTGCTTGGTGTGCTATACACACATAACTTTTTCGTAATGTACACCCCCACCTATGAATTTAACTAGACTATGATCGGTTTGGAGTTTCAGCACATTAAATTGATGCATTAGGTATGTCTCGTAAACTGCACTATTCCTTACATTGCTGACATATTTGGCATAAACGAGTTCACTCTTACTTTTAAATGGAGCATAAACTTCGCCGCTATTGTAACCTAACCATAAACATTGTTTTACTGTTTTTTATTATAAACTGCTTTTGTACATAAACACGAGAAACCTTCTTAGTCTCATCTTGACCCTTGTGCGATAATGAGATAAATGATGGACATTTCATGCTTATTTACCTAGAAAGAGAGGTCTATAAAGAAAGCAGAAAATAGTGTAGGCAACGTGACGTTTGGTATCACTAAATATATCGTAATAATCATTATATAATCGTGTACACATAGCTAGAACTATAACACCGCTATAATTTGCGTTGAAGGTGAGGAATTACCTTGATTACATCAAAATTACACAGCGAAATACCTCATATGTTACCGGCCATCTCTTGCCACTAAGTTCCTGCGGGAGACCCATCGGTAAGTTGTACGTGGTGGCTGATTCATCGCGAAGAAAACTGCGGCAAGAAAGGAGATGTAACTGGTGACAACAGCTTTGTCTACAAAACGTAGCCAGGTGTGGTCTAAAAACGAGCCATGCGACACGGCAATCAAGGTTAGTTGATGCGTGTGCTGTGTGCTCTTTGGTCTATGTTTTTTGTGTCATTTATCGGTGACCTCGTCTACATTAGGCACACGCAATGCGCTCGCTTACAACGAATGAAAGCTCCCTCCGGACGTGGCATGCACCGGATGGCGAGGCAGGTACTCCTCTCTTTATTTTCCAGGTAAAAAACTATCGAGAGGAACACATTTACTTTACTGTTTCCGTTCGGAAGGCGGTGCAGGTGAGGGAAATGTTGATCAGTAAACGAGTTCATTTAGTTTTTCCGTTCGTTCCTACATGCTGTTGCAGCCAAAAAAGAAATAAGAAGAATGAGAGGGCGTTAGCAGCAAGCAATGGAATTGTTGTGACCTGCTTTCGAATTTTACGATAACGACGAGCATCGGACTATCTGCTTTTCGCTGGTGTTTCGGGGCAACATTTCTTGCATTAGGGTGGTCACTATGGGCGCTTGGTAAACACAGCTAGCGTCGGTGTACTCTTCTAAAGCCGGCTACACGACAAACCACAGCGAGAGGCGAAGGGGAATGCAGCAATATTCAGATCACTGTGAACACAATCAAACAAACTATATAAAAGAAAACGCAAATAAACGATCGTGGGATCAGAGAACTGCACAGGGCTGACATTACAAGGGGGCAAAATAATAAAAAGGGTGATAATGATAAATTGCTAATCGAGCATCGCGTTTCCCTGCTGGGATCATAGTTACCAGTTTTTGTGTTTAATACCTTGGCCTCATTTTTGTGATGAATTGGTCACTTATGACACGCCAAGATAATTTGACAGCAAAAGATAGGCACACATAAAAAATGATGCGCAGTGCATAAAGCTAATAAGGCAACACACAAGCATTCACACGTGGCTTCGAAAACAGCTCGCACGAATTACGTGGCCACAGAATCTCCAAACAAGAAAGGTGAAAACCATTTTCTGTACTATTGTACGAGGTGCGCAAGGCAACTTACTCGAGACACAAACTTCCGTGTTTGCGTTTGGACTAAGGGCGTCTCTATGTAATTTCCGGGACACCGTTCTTATCAGGTGCTGGCGAGGTGCAAAGTGAGGCAGCGGCGGTGTTTGATCGATGTTCGTCAGAGGGGGAGGAGGGAGGCGGGGGTGTTCGGCACGTTGCTTCAAGGGCCCCAACTATATCTTGTTTTTCTGCGTGTCTCCCTTCTGGATTCACATTATCCTCACACTGGGCTTGGTAAAATCTATTTTCCTCTTCGAAAAGGCGTTATTACTTCTTTGTAGAAACAAACGCCTTCTTTTCGTCTATGCCCCCTTTCTGTAATAGCCTGCCTGCGGGCGTGAGGTTTACCTCTTCACATTTTGGTATCCACTCCACCCTTTCTCATGAGGCGGTTTCTTCTCCCTCCCATTTTTTAACGTTCTTTCTAATTCACTATATTTGGTTTTCTCTCCCGCTCACGCCGTTTCTAGCTGGCTGTCGTGATCACTGATTGCCAGGAGGTGGTACGGCTTTGTCGCAGTAACTGTTTCATACTTTCTTGCTCTCTCTGTTTCTCAACTCTTATATCGCATAATTGAGCTGCTCTTCCATTTTGAGCCCCCCTGATACGCTGCGCAATATTACTCTCCCACACCTTCTCTCCAGGATCATGGCAAACCAAGTGGCTTCGGATCAGTGCATCTCTTCTTGCGAGAGCGCCTGCCCTAACCCAGATCATTCGTGCCAATACCTCGTTAACGCGCTCTGCATCCTAGTTTTCGCGCTACCACCTCGAGGTACGTAGCTCAAAATGTTTTTATTTCTTGAAATAATTATCCTCATTTTCTTATCCCCCATCTCGTGTATTACACATCATACTTTTAGTTGAGTCACGTGAGATTGATGCAGCTCCTGGTGGCGCTCACTCTAGCATACACGTAACTTTGTTCGAAAGCACACAAGTTTAAGAAAGAAGAGTAAAGGGCGAAGTGTTTCAGTGTATATTGAGAAATGGGCGATTAACGGCGGAAACATTGTTTAGAAAACGAGTGCTGGAATGCTTTGTATTTTAAGGGCGAAGCTCCTTAAAGCGCGGGTATGTACATCCTCCGATGTATGCAGTTTATATAGTAGAAGCAGGTAGCCACCGGTGGCACATACCCGATGTCGAGCAGGTATGTGCCACTGGGGATGCGAGGTGGATGATGGCGGTACTTGGAGTGCTCACTAGATGGGCGCGCGGACGGACACATGGAGGGACAGACAGACTAGCAGACGGACGGACGGATGGATGGACGCGCAGACGAATGGACGCATGGACAGACAGACGGACGCATGGATCGACGCATGGAAAGTCACGCGGACGGACGGAAGCAAGAACGAACGGACGGACAAAAGCACGGAAGGGCTGACGGACGCTTCGCCCCACCTATCATCATTCAATTCGTGCATATGCTGCGATTTTTTTCCCTTTCGAGAGCATATCTTTATTCCTTTAGACTACACAACTTTATCATAAGCTTTTTTTTTCTCGCCATGTTCCTTACGCTCACGAACTCTGTGTGAATAGATGCATTAACGTAACTCGTAAAGCATTTACTCACACAGAGTTCGTTCTATGCAACTAAACTACCTGAAAAGGTCGATGAAGGAAAGGGTTTATTTAAGATAACGGTGCCAGTTATGAAGTTAGGTGTGCGAAGTGTTTTGTCTTTTTTTTTGAGTACTCGAGAAGAATGTAGCAGCGACATTCAAAACCGCTCTGCGTCGACCAATCGATTCTTTATTTAGCGTAATTTTTGGACATTGTGTTGGGTCGTTTCCGCCAAACAAAGCTTCGCGGCAATGTGGTTTGGCTAACACAACGACTTTTTGAAATGTTGACAGCCACTGAAGAAGCATAGGGCAATGCTATTATGACCGTTGTTGGTACAATTATGCCTAACTTGGTTATAGAGCATCTAACCCGCCACGGTGGTCCAGTGGCTGAGGCACTCCGCTGCTGACCCGCCGGTCGTGGGATCGACTCTCAGCTGCGGCGGCCGCATTTTAGATGGAGGCGAAACTACTTGAGGATCGTGTGCTCAGATTTCGGTGCAGGTTAAAAAACTCCAGGTGGTAAAAATTTTTGGAGCTCTCCACTACGATGTCTTTTATAACCAGATAGTGGTTTCGAGACGTTAAACTCTACAAATTATTATCATTAGACAGCATCTATTTAATAAATGTACTTTGAACACCGAGAGCAAAAAAAAGGATGACTTACTGGTGCACTTTATGTACACCAAGTGTTTATATATGGCAAAAGAGTGATGAATTATGAGTATGGGCGTCCGTTATACACATCTTTACTACCTGTGTATTATCAATACAAACATTAGCACACTTTCTGCTTTGCAAAGAGCTTTAGCGCGCTCTAACCACTAAGGTGCACTTTAGTAGACTTGACCACTACAAAGCAAACTTTGGTGTGCTTTACTTCAATCGGTTCAAGTATTTAGAATGGGATACAATTCGGAAACGATGATGCTTATTTCTGCGTGCCTCTGGGGCACAAGAAATTTTCAGGCGTAGATGTTCATAGCACCGAAACAGGAGTTGCCCATGCTTGCTTCGCTACTTTGACATTGCTAAGCACTAGAAGTTTTGCGGAGACGGGTGTTTCCTTTTTTTGCGTTATGGGGATTTAGTGCCCCACCATTGTCAGTAACAATACGACCAACGAGTTTTAGGAGCGAAGCTCCTTATAGCGGCACCTGTTCGTCCCTCGTAGTCGTAGTATTAGTCGTATTGTGTAACCAGTCTTACATTTTGACCTTCAAGGTGGTGCCGGTGAGAGATTTCTTCTGTGTTTTGTTGAACAATAAAAATTCGCAGCATGCGCGTTAACTAAAAGCCGAATTCTCCTGTCTCTCATTCCCCCTTAGCAGCCATTGGCATGTAAATTGAACGCTGACAAGAAATGGTTGCTACGTTATACTCGCTGGGCATAACCTCCTTCGTTTTAGAAAGGTTTAGCGAGTGTTGGGCCGCAGTGCCATGAATACAGTGAACTAGTATGTACCATGAACTCGATGTGGTTAACGTTGGAAAGTAGACACAAAGCGCAAGCCGTAAGAAAGTGTGCGTGTGCCACCTCTCGTTTAGTCCTTGGAATTTCCGCTGGATGGTGGTGCATATGCGAAATATATGATGAAAAGATGCGAGATGGTGGTACTTGGAGTGTTGAATAGATGGACGAACGGACACACAGACAGATGCATGGACGGACTCACCGATGGCTGCACTAATGGATGAACGCTTGGACGGACGCAGGGGCGGATGCATGGACAAACTCAGTGACGGACGCACAGATGGACATGTGGACGCACGAACAGACGCGAGCACAGACGGGCGAATGGACGCACGGACGGTCACACAAACGGACGCATGGACGGATGGAAGCAAGTACGAATGGACGGACGGATGCTTTGCTCCACTCTCCATCATTCACTCTGTGAATATGCTGCCATTTTTTATACTGAGTTTGTCGAGATACACTTATCCTAGTTTCATTGTTATGAAGGAAGAACACTATCGCGTTGCATTACTCACCGATGCTATATGCATCTTGTACACAATATCAATCTTCAGTCTTTATACCTACATTCAGTTCAGTGCCACACTAGATTAAAGCACTGTGGCTTACTGTAAACTGAGCCTGTTCCAGTAACCTGTACGCACTCTCATGACGACAGGTAAGACAGCGTCAGAGATTAAAATTGCAATATTAGAACAGCATCTTCAGTTTCAGTATTTTACTAATGAATGCTACAGAATCGTCGTTGACGGCTACTTTATCGTTGCTTAGCAACCACGTGGGTTCGTATAATTGAAGGTAAGAAAAGTAATTTCTGGACTTGTCAAGATTCACACTTGCGACAGATGTAGATAAACATCGACTGGAATATGAAGTAAGCTCGTAGAATCTGACATCTTATTATCTTAGCAAAACGTTTTCTGACAGGAACATTCATCGCGAACTTCAAATATTTACCTTACATGCGACTATTCGAGCTACTACGATGCGCCTCTGGAGGTTATCAATACATCCAGTAGAAAGTTTGCAATGCATCAATAAAACGTTTTCTGTGACACCTGCCAAGAGCCCTAATATTAGAAGTTGAGATGGACTGCTTGTCTTCGTTATTTTTTTTTCAGTTTCGTGCTTTCTACTAGCTGTGTGAAAAAGAAAGTTATCCATGCAGGTTGTCAAAAAACGTTTCGCATCCAATTTATTGTTCCCTTCCTCAAAACTCATTCACATTTATCGAGTCGAATAAAAATATAAAGCAGCGTCTAGCTGGACCTTTTGGAGAACAAATAAACTGGAGGGGCTGGAAACGGAGCTGATAAACTTTGAGCGCTGTTTTTGAGCATGCAGTAGACTTGTGGAAATGAGCGAGCGTCAAAAAGTGAACTCGGCTGTCCCAGTCATGGACTGCAGCCGTCGTATCCGAGAGTCGCGGAACAAGTTAGAGCTGCATGACAGATAGACTCACAAAATACACCTACAGCGAAGGAATGGGAGGAGGGTTTGTTCGTAGTTGGCGTACTTGATGGAAGGGGGCGTAGTCATAGTCAAGTGAAACCGCTACTGTATGCCAGAGGTCTGCGAGTAGAAATCAGCGACTTTGATCAATGGCCTTGTCGCTAACTCCCGGTGGCCTCGCCCTTTTCTCGTGAGCAAATTGTGTGCCCGCTCTTCTGGGGTCAGAAGCTGTGAACACGCGCGTTCTTGTGATCTCCTGATAGCGTCAGAACAGTAGCGTCAGGGCTGAAAGGTTTGTTCTTCTTACTTGTGCTTTTTTTCTGTTTATGTATCACTCTGCCAAGGTCTAGGTTAAAGCGCAGTATTCTATAAATAAATAAATAAATAAATAAATAAATTGATAACTTTGTAACGAGGGCAGTGGGCATGAAGCTCGAGTATAGAAAAGGAAGAAGACTTGCTGTGATCGCAGGATTGCGTTCGGTTAGCCCTTGCGCTAAATAAAGCTCTCGTTCGCCGAGTCAACTCCTGCTTGTTCAACAACCCGTTTCAAAATAAATAAATAAAACACTCGCTGTATTTTTTTGAATATTTAACGTTCGCGACGTGCTAAAGGGCACATAATTTGATCAGTGCACAGTAGCGCATTATGTGGCCCGCTCATGACACCACAGAAAACCGAACATTGACTGAGGTGCACATTTGGAGGCTTTGATTCGTAAACATGCCCTACCGCGGTAGTCTCGTGGCTAAGGCACTCGACTCCTGCTTGTTCAACAACCCGTTTCAAAATAAATAAATAAAACACTCGCTGTATTTTTTGAATATTTAACGTTCGCGACGTGCTAAAGGGCACATAATTTGATCAGTGCACAGTAGCGCATTATGTGGCCCGCTCATGACACCACAGAAAACCGAACATCGACTGAGGTGCACATTTGGAGGCTTTGATTCATAAACATGCCCTACCGCGGTAGTCTCGTGGCTAAGGCACTCGGCTGCTGACCCGCAGGTCGCGGGATCAAATCCCGGCTGCGGCGGCTGATTTCCGATGGAGGCGGAAATGTAGACACGTGTGCTCAGATTTGAGTGCACGTTAAAGAACCGCAGGTGGTCAAAATTTCCGGAGCCCTCCGCTATGGCGCCTCTCATAATCATATGGTAATTTTGGAACGTTAAACCCTACATATCAATCAATCATCGATTCACTGAAATACCAAAGTCACTTGTAACAGTCGATAATATTTGGAACGTGAACCATTCCAACAGCCTTATGACAAGACGTTAAGCCTTTTTCAATGACCCACTGCTTTCGTGTTGGTAAAATTCTACAAATTGAATAGCAATCTTGGCCTAATTCGCATGTTTTTGTGGATGGCAGTCAGTTGTTGAGTCTAAGGCGGGTGAAATTTTGTCGCGGATACGAATACAACGATTTGCGTGACGACTGATACATGCGACGCGTCTCTCTTCGAATATCAACTGTGGTGTTGGGACGCATGCACAGTCGGGCATGGAAGTAGTGGCGCGTGAAAAAATACTTTCTAGGACTTTTTATTATTAGTAGCTTTAATAAAGCTCACGCTTGCTTTCAATATCTGTGAGAGCAAAAAAATGACATGGATGCTGTGAGTCGCTATGAAGTGGCGTAAATCAATGTATCAGTAAGGAGCCAAACTCGACAGAAAAAAATGGAAGATTTACCTGGCACCGCAACCCGCAAACAGTGTATGTATTCTTTGATTGGTATGAAAGCCTCTAAGCTGCCAAGAATTGTCACAATACTGGGCAGGTTGTGTTACACATCTGCGAACTTATCGCTAATGAAACTTATTCAAGATGGTTTCCTTTGATTATTTCAGTATGCGACTCCACGGATATTAACGCTAATTATGCATTCAAAGTATTATGCCATGAGGAAATTGCAGACCCAAAGAAGTTTTCAAAAGCGAAGCATCCA